>CAEMYA010000113.1:853159-868142 GCA_903131615.1 Diplodus sargus
GGTCTCCGGTTTAAAAAAAAAAAAAAGGGGAGCCCAAGGTACTAAATAGCGCTGATGAGCTTTGAGAACCCACAGTCGGAATATTAAAGGATTCAGACAGAAGGTGTAGTTCAAAGGAGTCTGAGACCCTGAATTTAATTGCCTCATTTGTGAGCTTCACTGAGGGTGGTTGGGGGATTTGAAGAGGATCTACTGGCAGTCGGAGAAAGGATACTCATTTGCGAAAGGGGATGTTCCCTGGGTGCCTTTCATGAAAGCCTCTCTAATGTACTGTTTGGTGGACGCTTACATTTGTTTCTGACTTAATGTGCGTCCGGGGGAACGGGCACGTCCCTTCGCTCCGGCCAACTTCTCCCGGTTTAGATGCGTAATAGTTTCCACAGTTTTCGTGGCTCGAGCGAGTTTTACTTGAAGCGGTGTGACATAAATCGCTGAAATTGTTGGACGAAGTGATATTCGGTCTCAATTATTTCCCTCCCTGCTGGTTCGTCCAGTCTGAGAGTGAGCGAGTCCCTTTTGTGTCCCCAATTTTCTTACTGCAGTCTTTTTTTCCGAGCTGTAATCATTACATAACGTAGAACACAAAGCCACACAAGGAAGCAATGATTGAATGAGGGGCCCGCTTCAGGGTGAAGCGCCATGAAAATCTTGTGCTGAAGTTCTGAAGGACCCAAACAAGCTTCTCATAAAGCTCCGTGCACCACTAATTGGTCCAAGACCTGATGATGTAGGTGGGCGAGCGAGGCTCTAACAGACAGGTGGGCGCCAGCAGAGCAATAAGAGTTCACACCTGAGGACCAGATGACCACAGAGACCCGGTTCTGCTCCGCGTGCTCAAAATTAAAGGCCATTTTTAACGTAATCTGGAAATTGTCAAAAAATAATTGCAGAAAAGAGCACCAAGTGAACCCTAATTACCGCCACGGCTATGACTCAGTGATATTATAAATCAAAATGCCCCGGACCTTTAATTATAGTAATGGGCTGCTGTGCAGTACATTTGCCCCGAATGCTACGAGTCATGAGTGGGAAGAACATTAAACTGCTGCTGGATTTTATGGACTCTGCTCACACTCAGGCTGCACATTTATAATATTTAGGGAGTATTATGAGAGAATAAGTCATTTTATTAACACGCACAGCTGATCAGAGCAGGAAAACTTTGTGTTTGTGTGAATTTGCACGAGTGAAAAGACTTCTGGTCGACTTCTAAAATATTCCCATCAAATCTGCTTTTATCTCAGGAACAAAAGCAAAATATGTGAGTTAATGAATAACTTCAGCAGTAACACACAGCTCGCCTCATCAAGCTTTTTTATGGGAAAATACGTTCTTTGCTTCCTTGTTGGGAGCGAGATGAGGAGGTCGACACCACGCTCGGGCCGGAGGGGGGGATATGGAGCAGAGGCTGCACACAGCGCTGAGCCGCTCGCCTGGATTTGTTGTGGTTTAACGAGGTTTCTGTTAGTTTTGGCTCTGCCGTTAACTTCCTGGTCTCTACACTTGTTTTCCTGGCACAACAAAACAAGAATGCCTTGGAAACAGTCCAGCAGGAACCAGCAGGTTCAGGTGCTGGCAGGTGGATTTTCTTTTCCTTTTAACAGTACCGGGCCGTTCACCTGTTTACAGTCTTTGTGTGAGCTAAGTTAACCATTTTCTGCCTCAAGTCAAGGGACCTAATTCGCAGTCGTCGACACAAAATACAAGATTAAACTTTACAAGTCCAGAAAGTCTCAGTCCTCAGAGAGCTTCAGCATCTTACAAACATGGCCGACAAGTCCGGCCTAACTGACCGGTGCAATTACACAAAAGGAGAGTTGGTCAGTGTTGTAAGCCTGCTGGTATATGGGAGCTCTGTGAGGATTCAGCTCTGGGTTTTGGTGAGCATTAAACGTTGGTCTGTCTTATAACGTACTTTCACAGGCTGATACTCGATTACCCTCAGCAAAAAGTAGTTTATTCAAGTGTACTACAAGTATACTAATCTTATACTAAAACTGAGGCAGGATACTTGAAGTGAACTTTTTATATACTACATTTTATATACTTAAGAAAAGTATAGTGAAGTATACTTGGCTTATACTGAAAAGTATAAAGAATAGTCTAAGACTAAGTACATTAATACTTAGACTCATACTTTAATACTAAAGCGTATACTTGTACTTTAGTATACTGTGGACTGTGGTGCAAAGACTCCTGGGTATTCTGTTGTTGTTGGTGTAATTATGGGTCGTGAATGTGTTTGTGAATAAGATGATGTGTAAGACGGTTGCAGGTTAATTCACATCCTTGTTCTGTGGTTAAATTGTGTCGAATTAACAAAGATGATAAAAATGTTGGCAGCGTGAGTGAAGGTGTGTTTTCCAGGAGAGACTTCCCGTCAGTTAAGCTGTGGGCATGTGTGGTAATAACTGGTGAATCTCTTGCTAGAATCTTAAAATATCTTGATGTAAGTACAGAATAAGATCAAGTCATTGACTTGTACTTAGATTTTATTTAGCAGAATAAAAATGTTTTTCACTACACACATATTTACATTGAGGTATTATTCCTGTTATAAACTTACATGTTAATAAACTAAAATGTGGACTAGAAGTATATACTTAGTACACTAGTAGTATATAGATGAGTGTACTTGTTGTATACTTGAAAGTGTACTTCTATAAACTCATAAAGTATACTTAAAATATACTTTTATAAACTTAAAATGTTCCAATTTAGTCCGAAGAAGTATTAAATTAGTTTACTTTCTAGTATGATACAAGTACATGGTCCATAGTATACTTGCTATACTTATACTCAAGCATACTTAATAAAAATGAACTTCAAGTATACTACTTTTTGCTCAGGGTAGTTTTATGAAGAACTGTGTCTTTCTCCACTTTTAAGTTGTGAGACCTCGTGTGTAATTCACGGCCCAATTCAGCCGAGGTTAAAAGATTATGTGTCCGTCTCTAACACAACGTTTTTCCAAACTAAGGTCCATAAACCTACATGGTATTTTACTTTATTTACGTCAAACTTTGCCTTTTGTTTTGCTTGGAAGATTATCTTTAAAGTGGACAGTTCATGGCACAATTCAAGCAGCTGAAACAGTTTTTTGTGTTTAGAGCTGTTTATCAGTCCCAGCTGAACTTATTCTACAAACATCAACCTATTCTTTTAAAATGTGAGAGTGTTATTTATGCTCAGAGCCGTCTGGAGGTCTTGTGGCTCACTGCCATTAGTCCTGGACTGAAGTCTCTGAGGGGGTTTGGGGGAGTTTGGGAGTCCCACCAAGTTTAAGTTCTCTCCTTTTGTTTGGTGTTTGTGTATAAATGGAGCTCTGGCCCTTTAAACCGCAGCAGGAGGTGGTGCTCTCCGGCGGAGGAAGGGGAGGGGAGGGGAGGCCGGGGGAGGAGGGCCGCTTTGTGCGCCACACAGATGCGAGGTAAACGGACACTGGAGCAGCAGCACAGACGGGACTGTCCTGCCCAACTCTCCTGCCGAGGAGCCCGAAGTGAATGTAGAGCCGCGGAGACTCCTGCTGTCCTGCTGCTGCGCACTGGAATATAACCTGGAACTTCCTGATCGCTCGGGACAAACAGAAAGGTAACACGTCTCCTCCATGTGCTGCTGATCACACTTTCCACTCAATCTGTGCGTGTGTGTGTGTGTGTGTGTGTGTGTGTGTCGAGCAAACGGTGTGAAATCTGCATCTCATTTAAATGTCAAATCTGGCCTGTGGACAATCAGCGCCCGGCTGTCTCCTCATGGAGGGACAGACCAGCCTTCTGTCTGTGCTGTCTGTCCTCAGTTAGCACCAGGAGAAGAAGAAAAGGGCCAGAAAACACGAGGGAAACTCACCACTTCAGCTTAAAGATCATATAATTAGAGTTAAACTTGTGATTTGCTTTGATAAAGTTTGCTTTGTTTGATCTCCGGTTAGAAAAAAACAGTTTTCAGATGTTCAAAACTCTTCAAACTTTATATGAAGTCAGTGGATGCTGAATGAAATCACTGTTGCTCTTCTGACCGGGTCTTTTATTTTTTATTTTTTGGCAAAGAGCAAAAAATCTCAGTCTAACTGATTTTTTTAGAGGCCAAAAACCCTCATTAAGTTGATGAAAGGAGCCATTAAAGGTGCAATATCTATGAATTTTAGTTCAAAACGTTAAAAAATTAAAGGGGCACTGCGTAGTTTTTGGAGAACATACTCAGAATTTGAATATTTACAATATGCACAAGGTAATAACACAGTAATCTTTCCACAAGGGAATAAACAAGCTTGGAGGACAATAAGCTCTCCAGAACATTGTTTGAAGCTAGAAAGGGTGGCAGGGTCCGCCACACATAAACAAAGTAAAACAGGATGGAACTGTGTTGTCCTTTAAGCTCTGTTTGTTTATCCAGCCGTGTAAACCATGAGAGGTTGTTTATGCGGTTTGTTGAAACATACGAATCGATTGAACTCTCGTCCTCCAAAACTGCGTCATGCACCTTTAAAAAGTCGGGATATTCCTAAATATAGAAGCGTGGTGTTAATGACCAGAGAGAGCGCTTATTCTGTAATCAAGTATAAAACTACACTTTTATCTGCTTTAGAAGAAAATCCACATTAATCTGATGAGCGACGTCATTAAATGGGTTAAATAACGCGGGTCAATCACACGCCCACTCACATCCGGACCAGAAATCCCTAATAACTTTCTAGATACTCGATACTGGGAAACTGGGTTGCAGAGCCTCAAATAAGCGTCCTAAATAACTTATTCTCAGCGGCGGGAGGGCACATGGTTTAATCAGAGCAGGCAGATGGACTTATAAGCATCGGTTCTCTCCGGCTCAGAGTTACGTAACATTAATACTGTTTCTGCTGCGGGAGCCCAAAACACAGAGAGAGAAAGAAAAGAAAAAAAACTCTGGGATTTCCACCAAGAGCTCAACAAACCGCACGGCCACTTTTCCCTTCATCCCTCACTCTCCCAGGATGTGTCCACCATCCTCCGCGTCGTTACCGAGGTGTTCCTGTTCCTGTGGTCATGAAGCGGGTCATGTGCTGCAGGGTTTTGCCGCCGTGGCTGGCGTACCTGCCCGGCCTCGTCCATCACGCCTCTGATTGGACGCTCTTAAGTGTGTGCTTGACTTTAACTACACTGGCTGTAAAGTCTGCAGGCCCGTTTTTATAACTTGGGTTTCATTATTCCTCGCTCATCGGCAGCCATCGACCCTTCATTTCTTGTTAAACCGCCAGTCTGGACAAAAGCAGGAGGACATATTGACTAATGGGCTTTGCTTTGGTGTTGTCATTGTACGGCTGTTGACCTCTGACCCCCCTCCTCCTCTGCCGTGACACACAAACACACCCACACACTGACAACAAGCCATAAAACTGTATTTGTCAGTTTTGCTCGATGGACCGTTTCCCCGGCGGTTTATCTGGTGCTGTTCCCACAACATCATAATTAATGTTTCTCCAGGATCGTCACAGCGGCTGATTAAAATGTTACAAAGTCCTCAAAAGGAGCAGGACGTGCTGGTTGGAAAGGTTCAGTGGAGCTTGTTATTTTCATACTCAGGTTACTGATTTATTTTCAGTTTTTCCTTCAGTTCTTTGTCACAGTTGGATCCTTTCACAATGTTTATCAAATGTTAGAAAGACTAACTTCTCAAATATGGGGGTTTTTTTTCCCCCCCATGTTGCTCAAAAGTGACATTTATTGTCTTTTTTATGTTTTTATTATTATATAGCAGGTCCAGAGCTGATACAGGGAATAGAGTGGTTGGTGCCTGCTCAGGCATCTTGGAGCTGACCAATCAGAGCTGACTGGGGCTTTTATTTTGGAGGGGGACGCTTAAAGCGACAGTGAATTCAGGCAGAAGTTGAATAGACAGTATGGGAAAAATAATGGGTTTTTTTGGGACCTTCATTGCTGTGACGTCATAACAAATATGTGATCAGTTGCAGTGACAGTCCTAGAATAGAAACCAGTGAGCTAATCGAGATTTGTCTTTGATTTTTAAAGATTACAGTGTGTTTTTAAAGGTGCAAATGTGGAAACTCGTAGGCTGTTTCACGTCTACTTGTGTCTACAGGGCATTTCAACTTTGAGAAAATGATTGTGATTAATAGATGGCTGTATTATTCTTTGACGCTCGCCCAACCCTGTCCTGCAGCGATATTAATTATGATGTTGTAGGAGCAGCAACAACACGAAGATGTCAGATCGTGATTAAGAAAAAATGCTACAAATGTACTCCTTGAAGTCGCCGGGAGAGATTGAGGCCAAGGTCGGCTCTGCCCGATCGTCGTCACGCCACTTTTTTTCCCAGCATCCTCTTTCCATGCTGCGTCTTTCCCAGACACGAGCGTGGTGCATTATCACACTTCCCACTTCAAGCCTTTCAGCTCCACCATTGTACGTCTCCTCCAGAGCTGCCAGGCAGATATCTCTCCATCAAGATCTATTGTGTGTGTGTGTTCGCTGCAGAGTCAGAGGGGAGGGGAGCATGTGTGTCATCTCTCTGACTGGGCCTTTTTCTGCAGCGGAGAGCTATTTCAGTTGTTGCTCTGGAGGATTCTGCTGCTGCTGCGTAGTGAGGAAGCTGGCTACCTGCCCGACTCTGACTGCGCTGAGGTCATTACAGTTTTATGCTGGAAGGAGGGCGTGCAGGAGGCGGAGGGGGGTTGGGGCGAGGCAGTTTGACTCATTTGCACTCTGTTTTCTCATGGAAACACTCACTTCTGGCTGTTTCACATGCAGTCAGTTAAAGTGGAAGGCAACTAATTTGCTTGTGAATCAACAACGGAGTCGGTGTTTTATCGACGTGCATCTGGAGTCTATCACGTGAAGGTTTAATGTATGGGATATAAAGTTGTTGAGAAGAATTACTCTGTTTCGCTGGAGGCAGATGCGATAACAAACAGTATATTGCAGTCTTGTTGCTTCCCAGGGCTTAAGAGATGCCAGTGTAAACCATTTGTGGCTTTGGTAATCCACCCACCTTTATCCCATGCTCCACAGGAGACCCACAGGGAATGATGGGAGAATTACTTGACATTTTGGTCCTCGGCAGGATTTTTTCGGGGCAAAAAGAACGATTGCGGTGTCTTCGGATTTGTGGCAATTTGCCCCGAGCGGAGGTCAGTTTTAAGTCGTCAATATAGCAGAAAAATATCACTTTTATTACATTATTGGAGTGGAACTTCATGGTCCCAAAGCTGTGGAAGCTTCCCAATTTCTCTGAAGTATTAATCTCTTCAGAAGTGAAGGAGGATGCAGTTTTATTTTTTTAAAGCTGTTGATGCTGGAAAGCACTGAGGCTTATGTTGAACTCCCCGAGGAGAGTTGTTTTGTCTCAGACAATTACAGGATTCACCCCGCCTGCAAAGAAAGCAGCCAGGCCTTTGAACTTTGAGGAGAAATTGTGCCGAGGACGCCGGAGTAATCGCTGAACGGGCCTTAATGTGGAAGCACAAATCCAACGTTGCGTCAACCTCAGAGTGTGTTTAACTCTGAACCTTCCAACCAGAGAAATAAATTAGCCAGATGTCCATAAAAAAGCCATCATTTAGTCGTGCGGTTCTCAACCTTTGTGGCGCGTTGTCCCTGAAAAACAAGCAACACGGAGTGATTTTCTCCTCCGTGTTTTGTTTGAAAAGGTTTTTTTATAGAACAAAATTATGCAGTAATCCATCAGAGGAAGCATAGATTTGCAGGAAACGTAATTCGATGTAGACGAGGGATGTTTTCGCTGTTATCCTATCCTGTTAATCATCTCGCAGTCTCCTGGGAACCCACTGATTTAGTCGACTGAAGCTTCGAGGTCAAAGGTCTAATAGTAAATCTATTTGAAATGGTTTTTCTGGAGCCGCACAATTTGAATGTTGAATAGTCGGAGATCAATAAGGTGTCAGCTGTTTTAGGTCAAGGTTTGACCCCGTCACTCAGGGAGAAACCCTAGCTGGTTCTGGCCCTTCACCGTCCCAGTCCACAGCAACATTTCCCAGCTGTTCCCAGGAGAACGAGCTGCTTTCTCCTTCAACGGCCGGCGCACACCTGCTTCTCAAATCGCTCAGATCTGTTTTGTTTACCGTCATTGTGGTGGAAAAATAACCAGTTGGACAGGAATCCTCCTCCTGCGTGGAGCTTCTCTTCTCTGTTGAAACACCAACAACAGCACTGACTCCCAAACATGTACTTCAGAATAACTTTATGTAATGCTGTCGGACATTTACTGTGTTATTGTAGCGCGTTGGCATCCCATTTTGCGGCACCTTTCATTGTTTTATTTCTTAAAGCTGTAAAACCAGTTGGGTTGATTATTGTGTCTGAGGCGGAGGCGGCTCTGTTGAAGTTGCGAAAGTCTCAGAACATATTCTGTGGTTTCTATTATGTACAAAGACACCAGAGAACAGCATCATTCATCATCTGTCGGCACACCTGTCCAACTCACATCCTCTGGAATCCTCTTTGATTCCTGTTACGTGATCACACAAACATCTTTGTGGTGTCACAAAGGTGTCGCACCTTTTTAGATTTTGACTTTCTCATGAGGTCCATCAATGGCACTGCCTTACGCAAACCTGGGTCTAATCCTCGTAGTTTAGTCCATAAAGTTTCCACTTCCGTAGTAGAGATTTGGGAAGATGAGCTTTTGGAAAGAATGACCCATAAAGATCTGAAGCCTCCTACAGCTGCAGGGATTTCCAGTGGACTACATTCTGTGTTTCAGATGATTTTTGTTACTGCAGAACTCCACCGTATTGCTCTTCCATGTGTTTGAGGGATTTGCAAGACAAGAAAACATTAATCCAACTCGGTGCCACAGAGATATCTTGACTTGTAGTCCTTCCCTACCTGATTGTGTTTCAAACTGCACACCCACAGCTTCTGTTACAAGGTTTTATACCCCAAACTGAAAGTGAAACTCTCTCCAAAATACAACCTGAGGTCATTTTGTTAATGTACCTGAGTCAAACCTTCGTATAACAGCATAATTACGGCACTTAGAGGCACTTTTTTAAGATTTACCTTATTTTCCTTTTTCGGGTCAAGCTCATTTTCAATGGGAGTGCTACGGTCACTTTAGCGATAGCATCAAAATCTCTGTTTTTAAAACACTAAGAAGGCTCGACGCAACATGAAACTTTGCTCGTAGTATCACCAGGGTCTCTACACATGAACACGAGCATTGAGAACATTGTTTGTGTACACAGAGTTACTAAAAAGAAAGTTTTTGGACAACTCACGTTAGCAGTAGCTTGTTCCGCTCTCAGTCGTCATGGCAGCCAGAAGTGTCGACAGTTAAGGTGGAACTACTTTCTTCCAGCAACAACTATCCACGAAAGATCTCACGTGATTTTTCCGGCTTTTGATTTTAGTATTGAGGCTCCTTTGTCAACTTCAAGGTCAATATTGTTTTTCGCCAACAACAAAACAATGAATTATCCTGCATTTATATGGAACTAAGCTTTAGGAGCGTTCCACCTTAACTGTCCTCCAGGTTACGTCGCATTCTGAAATCGACGCTTCTCGGCTGCCATGACAACTGGGAGCGGAACAAGCTACTGCGAACGTGAGTTGTTTAAAAACCTTCTTTTTAGTAACTCTGTGTACACAAACAATGTTCTCAATGCTCGTGTTCATGTGTAGAGACCCTGGTGATACTACGAGCCTGTTGTGTCGAGCCTTCTTAGTGTTTTAGAAATAGAGATTTTGATGCTAGCTTAAAAGTGCCCGTAGCACTCCCATTGAAAATGAGTTTGACCCGAAAATGAAAATACCGTAAATCTTAAAAGTGGCGCTTTCGTCGTAATTATGCTTTTACACGAAGGTTTATACATTAACAAAAAAGCCTCCTTCTAAGCATGTATGCATATTATATTCCAATTCTGCCCGTTAATCCCTCTGAATCCTACACACTGGACCTTTTAATGCGTCATATTGGTGGAGGGCCCCTTTAAATTTAAAGCTGTTAGAAAGTCGCCCTGATCAAACTTGTTCTTATCAGAGTTGTTCAAGCTAGAAGCCCCCTATCTCAGGGCCCCAGGTGGACATTTTAAACCTGCGGCCAAAAAAGAAAACAGACCACCATCACAATTTAAACTTTATTATCGTAAACAGAAATAAAGGTGCAGATAAACATTTTTCATCATTTTAATCACAACTTATGGTATCAGAAATGACAATATATTTAATAAAAAATAGTGCTGATGTTTTTAAGTGCTTCACACACTCAGAGACATGATTATAGGCTGATTATTTGTTCACGCACACACACACACACCAGCTGGTGCTCGTTAACATGTATGTTCATTTTTCAGTCAGACGTGTTATAGCGCACCAGTGCTATTAAAGAACATTTGTATCACACTTGACAGATTGTTTGGAGCATGTGCAACCAAAACAGTTGTGCTCTGGAAAACCTGCATGTAATAAAACGTTATCATAACCAACGGTCATAAAATACGGAAAAAAAACATGTATGTATGACCCGGGTTGACAATCCCCAGGTTCACCCTTTAGCATAGAAAGGTACTTTTTAGTAAACCATGAAAATTTCGCCTTAGGCACCGTAAATTGTCGTCCCATGTAATTAATTTTCATTTCCCCATGAGTGTGAATCTGATAAAGCGATGATTTCCGTATGTGTTTAACTGGTTTTATCAGCTAAACTGTGTAAATGAAACAGTGCGATAAGAAACTCAGCAGACGTGCTCGTTTCTTTGTCGTCCATTTCTATCAAAACCCCGACATCCAAGTGCAGCCGCGGCTCTATCAGCTCTGCTATCTGCGGCTGCACTAATGCCGCCTTCTCTTCGCAGTTAAACATTAACCACATATGAGTGCATTAAGTTTCCCTCCTCCACTCTCAGCCGCCGACACAGTATTGCTTTTAGCAGATGAGCCACGGTTGAGCAATATATATGTTGACCGGCCCGTACGCTGAAAACACACACACACACACACTGCTGGTGGTGCAGATGGCCGCTCCGGGCCGGGCTTTGGCCTGTTTACAGTCCAGTGAGTCCTCATTGTTTCGCGGCCCTGTTTGGACACAGAAACAGGTGGTTTCTCTCTCAAGCGAACACTGAAAAGACAAAGGGGGGACTGTTGGCGTAGCTGCGGTCACCTCTGTGCCCACTAGATGACAAATTCATGCTGGGAAAAGCTCGTTCAGGAGATAGGAACGGTCACATGAACTATTGTGGGCTCTTATCGCGGCTGTCTGCTGGTCCTGTGAGAGTCTGTCGAATAAAGCCTCACACATCTTCCTGCTCCGAGCCTCCAGAGGACGTTTCCAGGTCAGCAATCTCGCGCTGTGAAAGGAATGTGGTGAAAAGTCACAATACTTTGATAGATAAGCATCTGGGGCCTTTGTATTAACTGAATGTGAATCACTGTAAATAGTAGGTGTCCTTCGTGTGGGTCACCTCTGAGCTTCTGATTTTCCTTTCTGTCGGTACGTGCGTGTGGTTTGGGCGTGCCGAGAGGGTTTGGTTCCCGTCTTCCTCTGTTCTGCTTTGTGTTTTTTTTTTTTTTTTTTTTCTCCTGCATTGTACTTGGTGTGACACTGCTGGTTCCTTAGTTACGGAGAAATTGTACGCCGTTTGGGAACCAACAGGGTGTGATCGCCGTGTGTTTGTGTGTCAGCAAACAGAGGCCGGCTCTCCTGGTTGACCCTTGAACCCTGTCATGGGAGTTTGAGCGCGTTCATGCGCATGTAAACACAATCACAACAGGCTGTATGTGTTCATGCAAAGTCTTGTAAGTTTGGAAAAAACTGGCATTGTTTGCAACGGTGTCCTGAATCTTTTCATTAAGATGCACCAAATACAGTACAGGCAAGAAGAAATGGGGATATTTAAATCGTTTAATATTTGAAATGAAATGAATCCTGTTGTCAGAACATATGGTCGATTTAACATGAACATCTGGTGAGATACACAAACTGACTGTCAACTGATGATGATGACAAGTGTGGAAATCTTTTGGTGTAGGCGTCTTGAAAGTGCTTGAAAAGAACTTTAACAGTTAACGCTTATTGATCACTGTTTCATCGACCTGTAGACGGTTTGTTTAAGTTGTTTATTGCTGCTTTTCTTTGTGAAGAGTCGGATTTTCGCCTCTTTCCGTTCCACCAACAGAGAGCAACAGTAGCTAACGTTAGCTTATAGATGGCCCAAAATAAACTGACGACCGACTTCCTGCACAGCACCGATGTTCCAGAAAGCCCCTGTAAACGAACAGCTGTGTGAATCCTGTTAGGAAAGTTTTCCAGGAAATCAAAGTTTGTTGCTTCATTACTAAATCAAAGTATCAAACCAAAGCAGAGCGACGACGCTGCCGACGCCTTCAGAGGCTTTCCTGACACAATCAGGTGCTGATTCCTGTAAAGCTCTCAGGCTTTGGCACTTTTATCATCCGGCCCACAGATCTCTGTGATGTACCGTCTGATGTTAAGTTGTGGCTTTTCATGTTGTCTGATGTCGTCTGCCTTTGGTGTTTTATTTTGTAGGGCTACAACTAATGTTCGTCGTGTTAACTGATGTTTTCCCCCGATTCATCTCACGCTCAAAAAAATGGTGAGAAGTATTTACTGCAAGTTGCGAGAGCGCAAAGCGATGTCTTGAAATAACTTATGTTGGACTGAGAATCCGACAGAATCAGTCCTCCTTCCTTACATTTTAGAAGATGAGGACAGAGAATGTTGTGTTATTACTTGACTATCTACGGTTATTTATTGACTTGTAGCATCTAGAGCTGCAATGATTAATTGATTGGTTGTCAGCTATCAAGTTTTCAGTTGCTTTTGTAAGAATGGAAAGTTACAATTCTCTGATTCCAGTTTCTTAATTGTGAATAATTATGTTTCTATGAATGTGAGCTGAATATCTTTTGGTTGTGGACAAAACAAGCCAGCTGAGCGCCTCATCGCGGGCTTCAGGAAACATTTTTCACCGTTTACTGAAAGACAACAGCTAATCTATAATTGAGAAAACAATCGATGGATAAATCGACACTGAAAACAACCATTAGTTGCGGCTCCGGTTGTGTCATTACTACTCTGACGGCTGTTTTGACATGAGACGTATCACCGTCTCAGTGAGCTGAGCTGCTGTAACGAAATCAATCCTCGTGTGCTTAGCTGGACATTCCTAAAGAGTCACTTCAGGATCTTACACACACACACACACACACACACACACACACGCATGCTTGCTTGCTCGCAGCCGAACTGAACCTGATCACGGTTCATGTACATAAATCAAGCGAGGATGCAATTCCGTTACAGCGTTCTTTACGAGCGCCGGTCTCCGTCTCCGTCCTGGTTTCTGGGAAAACGGTTGTGAATTGCCGTTATCAGCCCGGAGTCGCCGTGTGTGTGCGCCCCCTTTGTTTTCTCACTTGTCAGCGCGGGCCTTTGTTGTTTGCCGTCTTGTGTCATTAAAGCTAACACACCATGGGAGTTTATTAACTCGTCTTGTCAGTTGAGGTTTGGTGCTCGAGGCCTTTTGTGTGTGTGTGTGTGTGTGTGTGTGGTTGTCTTCCGTTAGGAGGCCACAGATAAAAAAGGCCAGGAGCCGTTGAGGAGTTGACTCGGTGCAGCGAACGGTCACTTATCTTCCAGTCTCACTGTGAAGCCTCCTGCTGATTTCACCGAACTTTGTTCATGTGTGTGTTGTCCTGTTTTTGTGGAGGCTGGAGATCGTCACGCTGGTTTATCTTTCTCGTGATTATTTGTCTATTTTGTTTCCCCTGAAGTCTCATTCAGAGCAACTTGTTAGAGCTTCTGACCCTCTTCTCTGTCTTTGGAGAGGCAGCAACCAAATACGGCCAGTAAACTATTTGAACTTGTTAACTGTACTGCGAGCCAATTGTGACATTGGCGTCCTCCTGCTGCTACAGAGCAGTTTGTTCCCTCTTCAGTCCTCAGTAGAAATTCTGCTTTGTTTTGTCGTCCAAAGCAGCTCGTTGGACGGTTGCTTTGGCTCGGATCCTGCCCTCTGGTACTCGGCCTGAATGCTGTCTATTTGTCAGCAGACTGATGGGGCGGATTTCAGTGATTAATTAGACGTGTACTCTCGCGTGCGCGCCCTCACACACACACAGTACAGCACAGTCCCTCCACTGTGGGCGTAATGAGGGTTTGGGTACATTTCATGCAGGACACGGTGAAAGAACGTCTGTCGCTGTGCTGGCATGACTGAGTGAATCCAATGTGGTGACACCCTCCACCGCCTCTTTGAGGGTGGGTTTCTCTTCAGTGCCTCCATCTGTGCCTTCCCTTCATTCTGTGAAAGTCCCCGAGGCCTTGTTGCTTCACGTGGGAAATGTTGTGCCCCCTTTACATTTTTAAACTCCGGATATTATTCATGCGTCGAGAAGAGGAGAGATTTATTTCCACGAGATGAACTCTCAGGAGGGCTTGTTTTTTTTTGCACAATTGCTTATTCTATAATTAAGAAACGTGTTCATTATGTATCTGTTTGGTTTGTTGGTGTGGTTCCCTCTCTGGCTGGAGCACAGCGTGGCAGCCCACCCTGCGTCTGACTAAACGCTTTTGTCAGATTGTGCAGGAGCGTCACGTAATGAAAGGCCAGCTCGACTGGAAACAGAGAAATCATTTGAAAGCTCTGTCCTCGGCTTCGAGATATCAGGATTTGAACAGATTAAAAGAACCACGTGGTGACTGTGTTGCCGGGCGTGCTCGCGCAACGCAGCAGCGACGACGGGAGATGGATTTTTGGAGGCGGTGGGAGGTCGGTGTGTGTTTGCGTTGGGTGGACGGAGGTGTGGCGTCGGCCGTCCTGAGCTCCTGTCACTCAGCGCAGAGGGCCGGCTCAGGCATGCTGGTTTTATTTGCTCACGTCGAACACGCTGCCCTTAATCCTCCTGTGGTTTTGTTTCTGCCTGTGTGGCATCGAGGCCCGGGAGGCTGACACACTGTGTGTGTGTGTGTGTGTGTGTGTGTGTGTGTGTGTGTGTGTGTGTGTGTG
>CAEMYA010000113.1:868190-893578 GCA_903131615.1 Diplodus sargus
CACACACACACACACACACACACACACACACACACACACACACACACACACACACACACACACACACACACACAGAGGGCTTGTAGTTCCTGGGCGGCAGTCGTGTTGATGTAGGTATATTTTCCCGCCAAGTTGTTGTTGTTAGAAGGAGGCGTGTTCACCGTAAGCATTATACAGTATGTGTGTTTTACAGTTAAACCCTCCTTGGATTAGGTGATTGGGTTCTTTACCGTTTAGTTTGCCTTTTTGTTGGACAACTGCTGAGTCATTTGACGTGGGAATGAGTGCTAGATGTTACGGTGTTAAGATGATTCAGACCTCAGCATGTCAGGGTGATCAGAACCCCTCATCTCTGTCAAAGTCCGACCTGTTGCACTCTTCAGGTTTCTTTCAGCTGCTGTATCTTCAACTCTGCTGTCTTGCAGCCATTATATTTCTGCACATGTGGTCAAACGTACTTTACCTGCTAATGCAACGCGTTTGCAGGCATACTGTTGGCGACACCCATGCGCTTGAAACTACATATGTTCACTTTCTATTCAGAGCATTTATGCCTGTTTGTGTATTATCGAGGACAACGTTTTTTTTTCTGCATCATCTAAACACTTCAGGGTGCAGAGTTTAATTTGATAGCATGTGTGCGTTGTATGTTATGTCCTTAAACACCAACAATTAAGCTAGTTAAGGCAGTAAGCAGGCCCAGAGGTTGTTATTGGAATCAAATGTGTTTTTTTTCATTTGTTTACATTCATCTTTTCTGAACAAAACCTTCCCGTTCATCCTTAAGGTCCAGTAAACACGCTGCACACAGTTATAGTGCGTGAAGCATTTTCAAAGGCACATAGAACTCATATATTCACCCTTAGATACAACCATATATTAATATTTAATTTATGATTATAGACTCGAGTGAGGAAGGCTGTTATTTGTGGTTGGAGATGCTGGAAAGTGCGAGTAATGCCTCGGCTGACACGGCCAGAAAACTCTGCGATTGACTCCGTTCTTGTTTCCATTTGACACGTTTCTATTTTTATTCTCACAGCGACTCATTTATCTCATCAGACCGAATCCAGATGATATCAACACTTCGTATAAAAGGTTATAATCAATAACTGATGATGGAAGTCGCTGCGGTGTGAGTCATCTCGCCGCCCTGCTGATATGGAGGCCTGTTACTTTTTCTTATAACCTCTCCATCGTTCTGTCATTTGAACTCAACACTGACTGAAGAAGTGCTGTGTGAATGGAAAATGGACGGGAAAGTATTTACCCGCCAACACTCTGCTCTCCAAGCGGCAGAAATTAGCGCGTCCATCTGTTTGTCGTGTTTTCATCGGAGCTGCAGTTGATGAATACCTGTGGCTATCGCAGTCATTTAACGTGGAATGACTGCTGATTGTACCTTTCCCACTGAAGACAAACGCCACGGGGTGTCAGAGGGTCAGTGTGAGCCGGGTGTTAGCGGACCTTGGCTTATTTCCTTGACGATTATTCCAATCTGTTTGCCGTCTTGTTCTTCCTCCCGCTCCTCTTTGACTGCTGCTCTGGTGCAACACATAACAACAAATGCTAATCATGCTCCGCGGGGCCACAACTGGTCAAAAAAACACCACAATCCATTTTTAATTAGCTTTAATGATAAATTAACAAACACAACAAAGCTGTCCGTGATGGCTGTAATGGGACGTTAGGCAGCTGTTGAAGCCCGTGGACATTTTTTTTAAAAGCCGTCTCGTTTTCAGTCGTTCCAGTCGTGTGTTCGGCCTTTCGGGTATTTTTCCTCCTAATTTGTTTCTGTTTAGTTGCATCAGGTCGGGAGCAGCAGCGCTGTTGTTATAAGTGTTGATTTGTAGCTACAGAGACGCCCAGGTGTGTTCACACGTGTTGGATCTGTTTACAGTGGAAGAGTTACACCTGTGTGAAATAGGTACGTTCCTCGACACATGGCTCGCAGATCTTTTGTCTGAGATATTTCGGCCATTCGTCACACGGTGTTGGCCTCGGGGCGGCGTTACTAGATATGAAGTCGGACAGGAAGAACGCGTTCCTTCTGCTACTGAAGAACAAAAGGATAGTTTACAGCACATTTCTTAAGAGCTCCTTCTGGTTCGCTCCTCAGGTTTTGTTGGGCGAAGCGAAGGCCGAATCTGAACAGCGTTATTTCATTATCTGCTATCTTGTGTGGTGAGTCGAGGACAATAAGAAGACGTGTGACCGGAGGGAACTTTTAAGACGCGTGGAAAAAAAAAAGCACAGGGAGATTGGAGGCGCTGCTAATGAGCTCACACCAAGGCTGCAGCTCCGCGGTGCGAGGCCGGATCACACTCATACATAGTCAATGAGGTTTACTCATCCCTCGATTTTTAGCATCTTTTAATAATGATAAAGTTTTGTATTAATCATGCAACAGTTTCTGCGCAGAAGTATTTAAGTGTAAGTACATTTATAGATTATATATATTATACATCCAGAGGTGGTGGTGAGCTGTGTGCAGATGCTGCTGACGGACGGACTGGTTCTCGTTGTTATTTCAGGGCTTTTGTTATCGCCGGCCTCCTCTTCCCCCCGTGGGAATCAGATGTTCGGGCTGGAGGTGACGGGCCTCACAAAGTAGGGCCAGATGAAGTTAGCCGACCTTCTTTTGTCACAGTTCAGAACTTTTCCATTCTTGCGCGCTGCTCCATTGATGAATTGATTAGCGATGTCGTGGACGGCGCTGGCTGACTCGTATATATTAATTTGCATGTCAATGTTGCTGACAATGGGGTGGAACAATGGAGCAGGTTCTGGCTAGTTCAAGGTTGCACAAAGCAGAGGGTTCTTTTACTGCTTTGACAGCACGGCCTCCGAGTTCAACATCATATCAGTAGATGGACAACAGAGGATACAACAGTTTTTCATTAAAATGTCGACTGGATTTGTTATATTTTCAGTTGTTTTCTCACATTATCCCAAATGTTTCCAACAGTGTTCACACCGAGAGAAACCCGTCATTTTAAACAGTGTGTTTTAGTGGCTCAACTGTCACTATAACGGATGATCCTACAGAGAGGAAGGAAGAATGTGACTCAGCATAACATCACTAGAACTTTTAAGACATTACCTAATGTGGGAACACTTCTGCCTCTCATTTTCTCATTTGAGGAAACGCTGAGCGACTTTTTTCCCCATTTTCTGACATTTTATAGACCAAACAACAAATCGATTATCCTAGAAATGAATTGCCAATTAAAAGAATTAAGTTGCAGCCAGACTAGGAAAGAGTTTTATGTATAAATGCACTTCTTTTTAATTAAAATCACAAAGTGAGACTACCAGCTTTGGAAGTTGGAAACAAAAACACGTCATCCAGACATAAACTCCATAATGTCGTTAGATTCGAGGAAACATAGTTTAAGTTTTGATGTTATATTCTACAGAGATCAAGGAAACCAGTCAGACAGTGGCTGTGGCCCTGTAGTTGTTGTGTAATTGCCCTTTACCTGACTCCATGTAACTCTTACGTGGATGCTTCCACCTTGTGAATAAGTGATAGCCTCCGGCTCTGTCTCGCTTTAAAACATTTAAATGCTGTCAAAAATAAACCTTCTGCAGTCGGTGTTCGCCTGCCGCCGCGTTCACTCCGCAGCAGCCGAGCTGTGATTGGATGAGCAGCACCCAAAGCCTCTTTTTCTGTGTTCAACGGGTGGAAGGAGAGAAAGTGGCGTGGGGATCGCTGAGGACTGTATGGCGCCTGTGATCCTCCGGATTACACGAGCGAGACTGAACGCTGATGAGCGCGGCGGTTGTTATGATGTCATTCTGCGCGCATCACAGTCTGCCAGCGACATAAGATGCTCTTAATCATTCATGGCCCTGTCACCACTCGCCTCAGTTTGAGCTGGAGTCATGTGGCACTTTGAGTGCTCGGTTACATAAAGGCTTCGTCACCGGCTGGCACCATGACTCAGACTATAGCTCTGACTAAAAACAAACAGGAGAATACTTATTACCTCTTGGGGACATATTCAGAGCTCCAGCACAAACATGCTCAGCTATATGTTAGTAGTTTTGTGTTTACATTGGCAGCTCTGGCCCAGTAGTATGTTCTGTTCTGCTCTGTTCTGCTCGGGCTGAGATGGAATTTTGCCCCCAGCTGAACCATGAGAGCATGTGGAGCGGACCAAGAATCCCTGGTCACCGTGTTGACCTCTGCACAATGTATGAACAAACACAAGAGCGATGACTGCATGTTTTTCTATCTGTCTAGACACTGGAGTGTTTTATTACGTGCATTTATTTAAGAGTCAGTCGTGTATTATCCTCCCTACATAAGTAAGAACATGTCGTCTGATCCTCACTTCACCTCCCCTCCCGCCGAAATGAATAAATGAAGGAAAACATCTGATAAAATACTGGAATAGTCCAGTCAGTCATTCTATGCAAAGGTCTAAATGGAGAATACATACAGGGAACAAGTTTGAAACAACTGAAACAGAAAACATATTCCGTTTTCAGCTCTGCAACGGAGTAAATCTACAAATGTTCCACATATGAAAAAGCCCAAAAATCACTGATCAGCTCTTCTTGGAATAAGAATCTTGATAACCCAAAGTCTGACAGATTGCAGATTGGAGAAAACCTGAACAGATTTCCCCCAAAACAACAGAAAGAAGGAGACATTAAGGTTTCCCTCAGTCTTTAAAAGAACATTTACCGCAGCTGCAGTTTTTATATGCGGGACATTAAAGTGCTTCGTCGGGTCTCTAAAAAAGCTCTCTGGGATGTTATTCTGAAACAGTAGAATGCACATGACACCGCCATTCTTCATAACTTATCTTTTTAAATAGCACTGGAAGGCTAGAACTGAGTATGACAGGACTGCCTGCAGGCCGTACTTCATCTTTTGTCATGCACCACAATAATGGGGTCTTGATGGTCCTCGAGGGGGGGATGGAAACTACTCCTCATCAAACACTGAAGGGGCCCCGAAAGACAGAAAATGGGCCGTTTCCTTGAATGACTTAAGGTGTGAGGTTTGCACCTTTTTGATATTTGAGCACCCGCTGACATACTTGCAGAGGTTGAATGTCTGCGAGTGTCGAGGCACATCAAAAGCATTCCCCCCTTCGAGCCGCAGCACTATGGCGATTGTCTTATTGCCCCACATGTGGCCACCAGGAAGGGCTAATCCATCTGAATGAGCTGATCTCTCCACGTAGGGGGATAAAAAACAAAAAATCTTCCCTCCGTGTCTCCGGCTTAGAGACAGGAAGCTATAGCTCGCTAGCCTGATGTTGCCATAGAGAAATACAAAACTGTGGGCAGCGGGGAGGAACATATGAGTTGATGAGTTGTCTCGAGTGGTCAGTCACACATTCAGAAGCCCTTTTTGTGCAACTGGCCACCGCACAAAGCATGAAGCAATAAAGGGGTTTTAGCTAATTATAGATCATTCTGCTTTAATCTAACCACCACGAGTCGGCTCAGAGGGACTTCGATGGCATTTGTTTGCTCTGCGCAATAATCTTATAATTTGGCATCCAGTTGCCGTTTGAATAGCTTTCGTAACAGAGAGCCCATTCCATGCGTCACATACGAGGGTGTGAACTCCAACTCAAATTGCTTTTACAAGCGAACTTGCAAATAAGCTTTTCAGAGCCCCCATTGTTAATGCATTTGCTGTTTGTCTGGCCGTCTTTTGTGTTGTCCTTTTTTTTTTTGTTGTGGAGACACTGCATCTCCCCCCACATTAGCACCAGCAGAAGTACTGCAGGAAAACCTGAATGAAGTTGTTGAATATAGACGATTAAACCTTGGCAGTGGATGGAGTTCAGCTCTCTTCGGGGATGATCTCTCTTTTGAAAGAGGAGCGAACAAAAAAAAAAAAACCCACAGCAGCAGCCTTTTATCATCCATCAAACCCCCCCTCTGTTCGCTCCAGCGCTACAGTTGCCTTTCCAATTGAATGGGTTCTTGTCAGAGATGCAAATGTTTTCATGGGTGACGTTGGCTTTGGAATATTGTTGAGTGAAGCCCCCATTCATCCACGGTGGTGATGCGCGCACAGACCCCGGAGCGTGGGCTCCGGCTCCGGTTTGAAAACACTGAGAATGATGGGATCGCTGTCTGGCTAAAACAATCGAGACCCTTGTTGATGTCAGCCACACATGGAGCTGGTGGCCTGGAGGTAGCGCACAAGTGGGTGTTTTGAACCGCTTCTCCACCCGGATTTGATTTAAAGATCACGTTTCAAGGCTGGAGTCGCTGGTGATGTGCAGATAGTTTGGTCCTAAAGTGCTAAAAATGAGCCTTATCAGCTTATTGAGTCAAAGATAATCAGCGCAAGTACAAGATCAGCGTGACCTGCGCTCCATCGAGAGGCCACTTCCCTCATGAAAGAGCCTTTTAATCTGCGACTTTTTCAATCACCAGAGCTGATTGAAAAGTTGCCCATTGATGCGATTTCAGCGACGGGATAGAATATTCCGTGGAGGGGTTCTCAAGCGACTCCTCCAAGGCCGAAGAGATAAAGTCTAAAAAAAATTGAGAGGAAAAACACAAAAGAGGCAGCGGTGGAAGCATTTCATCTGCTGGCGATAGGAGAGTTGGAACAGAGTGCAGCAGAATGACTTTGTGAGCTTCGCTGTAAGTCGTAAGCCGCGCCGAAGAAACGCTGTTCCACTTCACTCTTTTTTTTTCCTCCCTTCATTCTTTTATTCCTGCCAGCTTGAACTGCTCGCGCTCCCAGTATCCTGTGTCTCACTGGTTATGTAACAGTCGGAGGCCTAAATGGGAACTAAAGCGCAGCGGTGACAGCGGACCCTGCAGCCACTTGAAGAAGAAAAAAAACACTGAATGCGACAGCAGCCTATTAGGGGTTTAAGAAAGAGCATGAAAATGTATCAGACGAATTGTGCCGACGCATTTTGAATGGGAATTTCTTTTTGCCGCGGTCAGCTTCACTAGGCGTTATCATCACCGGGTGTTTTAAAGTAAGGTGAAGGTGAACTTTGTGCCAGAAAGCTTTTTTTTTCACCATTACATAACCTCCTCACAGGCTTTACAAGTGAAGAACCACTCAAGTGAGGATTCAATTTGAGGCCCTGGCAAGAAAAAGTTTCCGTACTCGATGCAGATCAGGACCGAGTGAGTTATGTGATAGTGGGCGTTGAGGAATGAATAGACGTAGCTCTTTAGAGGAGCGTTTTAAAGTGCTATTTCACATTTCCATCTGAATAGAATGGTGTCTGTTAAATTAATTGCATGTTTCCACATTGCCTGCCAAGGTGCATAGCTTTGCTTCGTTTACATAAGTGCTGATGGGTCTTTAACGATCTCTATTCTTCTTCTTCTTCGCAGGCTGAGATGAAACCAGAGCTGGAGGACCAGAATGGCTGCTCGCATTAAACACCTGGAATTATACTTTCTTTGACAGCATTTCCAAAGAACTCTGGAAGAAACTCTCCTGAACTCCTACAGAACCGAGTTAAATTTCTTGTGTGTGGATTATAAACAAGAGACTGCCAACATGCCGATTCTCAAGCAGCTGGTGAACAACTCCAACCAGTCGAAGCGGCGGTCTCGGGCCGACCTGACCGCGGAGATGATCAGCGCTCCGCTGGGCGACTTCCGCCACACCATGCACGTCGGCCGGGGAGGAGACGCGTTTGGGGACACTTCTTTTCTCAGCACCCGATCAGGGGAACCTCCCAAGGAGCCGGAGACCAAGCAGGGCTCCCCGGGCCCCAAACCAGGGCTGCTGTCCCGCACCTTCAGGAGCAGCAAGCGCTCTCAGTCAGTAAACCGGGGGGACAAGTACGAGTACAATATGATGGCGCCTTCTGGGGGCTCATCCACCTATGTGAAAAACGCCATATCCCTGCCTTACCTTAACGATGAGGACACCAACAGAGGACACCAGCTGCCAAAGAGCGTCTCCTCGAGTCCGATGAAGAGGCTGGCAGAGATGGAAAGCAGGCCAATGAACGGAGCGGCAGCAGCAGCGATGGCGACACTGGATGCAGAGTTCGACGAGCGCAACTTCGGTGAACTTACAGATCTGCCTCCGTCTTTGCCAAAGGGGGGCGGAATGAAGCACGCAGAGTCGATGATGTCCTTCCACATCGACTTGGGGCCCTCCATGCTCGGGGACATCTTGAGCGTGATGGAGAAGAAAGGCTGGGAGGAGGACGACCTCGGCTACGAAGAAGGGAAGGGCAGCGAGGGACACGCGTCGCCTTCCCTCATCCCCCACATAGACGACGAGGTGGAGGACCAGGCCCCGGCGAGGCCGCCTCGCAGCATGTACCAGCAGAAGGCCGCGGTGGATCCGTACACCCCGGAGCTCCACGCCAGGAACAACCACCACAACATGGATAGCTGCTCCGTGTCCAGCTCCGGCTCAGCCATGGAGGAGAAGCCGCAGTACCACCTCCACGACGGCGACACGGACAGTGCCAAGTACAGCTCGCCACGCGGGGAGGACGACAGAGATTTCACCTTTATGGATGACGACGATGACGACGAGATTCGAGTGTAAACTGGAATCGCCGCTATGAACAGTCGTGAGGAACACTATCGGAGAGGACCGAGGCGTTTGGGAGGCTATCGCAGGCTGGGAGGGAGTTAGCAGCAGGGCCACATCTGACTTCAGCTTCTCGTAGATCACTCTAATCTCTGTACACTTTGTTCAACATCATAAATAAAACCAATTAAGCCTTATTCACTGTGCTGTAGCGAGGAGATGTGAGCTGAGTACAAACAGCTCACAAAGCGGGACTCCAGGAGGGTTTGGGTTCTTAAACGTTGCACAATATTCTTTTTGCAACGTCAGACTCTGATCTCGTTATTATTGGGAAATTCTCAAATTTGAAAAACTAGTTCCCATGTCACAATCTCGTCCTCGTCAGAGGTGCGTTAGCAACGAAGGAAGAGCAACCGAGCCTTTTGTTATGAGCACTGCACTCGTTTTTCTTTTTCTTTTTTAAGGAATCAGTCGGTAAAAGTGTGACCATGAGGTTAGAGAACGGTAGCGCAGCTGTCAATCACATGAATATCACATTTGGAGTGCGATGGGGGAGGATGTGTGAGGTCACGGACGTGGAGTGGATGTGCACTACAGATTCTGAACGAGGAAGAGGGAAGAAAAGAAAAGAAAAGAAAAAAAAACAGAAGTGAAACTCAGATTGCTTTGTAATCTCTGAGCGATCGTGCAGCTTCTTCTGCCAGCGACAATGTTTTTTGGCATCAACACTAAATAGAGACAGCAGTTATTACTTTTGTTCACGTTTTTGACTTGGAGGGGTGATTTATGCTTACTTTTTATTTTATGTACATAAAGTATCTGGAGGGTCTGGCGCCTGGTTTGGTAGCTCATTACATTAGCATCGTTTTTGCTGCAGCCTCTCTTTGGCAAGGTCTGGATTCTTGAAACTGGCAGACAGCTGTGGTATTTATTCATCTATTTTCATAAGGGATGGATCTTTCTTAATGTGCACTGTTTGGTCTTAAAAGTTTCTTTGATTTTGGGGGTTTTAATATCTTTTGAAAGAACTTCTGCATGGCACTAGCGAGCTTCGTCCCGTAGAAGTTTTTGCCACACGGCACTTAATTATCGGACACATCGCTCTTGCTATAACTATCGTGGCGAGGCTGTATCGGATGACAATGAGATATGTTTTGAGAAAATGTGAAGAGGCCTTTTGTACGTGTTCTGTGTCTTTTTTTTTTACAAGGGAGAAGTGATCGTGGCTAATTCTGTGTCATTGCTGAGGTTTGCAGGATAAGCAGGTCAGCAGAGAGACTTTAGGTTTGAAAAGGGAGCCGCTGCTGTAGAAAAAAAAAATGATTATATGAAATTAATAGCTGTGGCGCTGTCCCAACACACGCCTCGTCTCTCCTGACACGTGTCGGAGCTCGTCTCTGAGGGAAGAGAACATGTACAAAGTGTTATCAGAGCGCAGCTACTTAATAAGACGGGCATCGGTTTGTCTCGGGGCGGCAGATCGTTTCCTGATCCGGCCCCACAAGTCATAATACTCACCTCTTCCTCACAACCCCAAATCACACAGTCGGAACAGATGTTTAAATCAGCCAATCATCTGGCCCTTTCCCAGTCTACTCATTAAGTGTGCTGGATTTACTGGCCCCCAACCAGCTGGAGCAGCTCCAGGAGCAGCAGGGTCCGGGACAGACAGGTGGAGCTCTATCTCGTTGGCTTTTTTTGTGTGTTTTGTCGGCTTCGCTCGGCTGGCGGCTCCTCCAGGTTCCCTTTCAGTTATGAATAAGGCAGAACGAGCGCTTCTCTCTCTGGTATCCATGATTAATGTCCGACTGTTTTTCTTTTTTGTGTGTGTGTGTTAGAAAACTAATTGCCACGTTTGACGAGCGGGAGCTTCTGAGCTTCCTGTTGTGGCGCTGATGCAGGGGTGTGTACATAGAATCAGGATGCTGTGCCATTCTGCCTTTGGGTTATTTTAATGTCTTTTTGTTTTGGGAACCATGTGAACGGGTTGCGAGAAGTTCTGAAATGAAAAAAAAAAGCAATCTGGAGGGAAATTGCCAAGTACGTTCTAACCATATTATGGGGTAATATTAGCAGGATGTTTATTTTCTACCCTAATGTATAGATGATGCAGTATGATTAGAGTCAGACTTCTATCATATTTTGATGTTAACGGGCCAAATTTGACTTTTTTTTTTTTACTTTGATTGGTTGTGAAGTTTGTGGATGGACGCTGCAAAATGGACACACTTAAAAAAAGAAATAAGAACAAAAACACTCCTTACCTGCTGTTGTTTTTCATCAAGTAATGTAAATATAATTTGTGCCATCGATGATTAAAGTGAACGATCTGTGTTATCAGCAGTGTGACGACGTGTTCATGGCCTGAGAACCAGGAGAATGTGTTTGTTTTGGAGAACACTAAGCTGCACATCTGTGGCCGAATTTGTATTCTGCAAGTACACATTTAAAAGAAACCTTCCACCAATCTGGCAACCCAGACTGTTTAGAGGGTAATTAGAGAATTATGGAAAAGTATACTAAATTACACTGCGATACTTTTCTGGTAATTGTCTTAACTTCTCTGGTGTTTTGTTGTGTTTTCTCTGCGGGAAACTCCAAAGTAGGCCAGAATAAAAAACAAAACCTTTTATAAAAAAGAATTTGCGTAGTACTCTGCGCCTCAGGTCTGCTGCAGAGTGTTTCCTGCCCTGACAGAAGTGATTTTGCGAGTGGCAACAAAACGATAAGGACTGCGAAAAAGAAAGAAAAAAAAAGCGACTGGCTCAAAGTTCAGCTGTAGAATGTTTTCTTTCTCTCTCTTTTTTCTATTCAGTGGCTGTAGTGTTATGCCAAGTATGTACTGTTTTCTTTTTCCTATTCCTCATCCTGGTTTTACAGTATATTAATATATTTACCTTCCTCACTTTCCTTTTCTTTGAAATAACAGCTATATTTTTCAATAAAAAGAGAAAGCTGGTAATCTTTAACGACGGCTCGGCTGCTTCTTTTGTTTTAATCTCCTAACAAATCCATCGCCGCGGGAGGCCGACGGCTTCTTCAGGCTCTTTCCGTGAGTTTGTTCACTTCCAAAATAGGCAGAAAACGCCTCACTGAAATCTGACCTTCAAGTAGACCCAAGAATTTTTTCAGAGGGAGCCGCTGAAAGAGTTCCAGACCCCATCCACACTTTAACAAACACCCACTTTGGAGTGAGTTATTGGAGATAAATAAGCCTGAAATGAAAGATGAAACCTCATGGAGCAGGTTCCACATCACGGGCAAGATGAGACTTGTTAGCTAATTAGCGCCCTGCGGCCTGATGCTGATCGTAACAGGCTGTAAAGTGTAGTTAGTAAAAACATAAAGATACTGAAAACACTTCATACCTCATGTCATACATCGCTGTAACCGTACATTCAGGAGGAGAACAGTAGATGAGCATGTGCAGATGGAACACATCACGGCTTTTTTATCTGTCTTGGGTTGTTTTTTCTCAAGCCTAAATCCAGTTCCTGCAGCTCGAGGCCATCTGGATGTGTGATGTCCATTATTCCCACACTTGACGCCCGCGAGAGAGTCGCTCGCTGGTTCCGAGCCAACGCTGCGACCCAAACGTGTCTCATGCCAGCTGTGTGTGTGTGTGTGTGTGTTGAGCACAGTGCTACGAGGACAGCAGGCCATCAGAAAATGGACACTTAAGAGACCAGAAGGGAAAAAAAAAACCTCCATTTCCATGTTTGTTTGGATCATCTAATCATTATTCAGCTCATCGTGTTATTGATTTCACGCCCAAGGAAACGTTATACTCACAAAGCTTTACATAATATGAAGTCGAGTACTGAGATACAAACACAAAACAAAAGGAGGACGGGTGGTTAAAGGTCGACTCCGCCAACGTTGCACACTTAAATCTTCTTTAGGTTTGGTGGAAGACGACGGCGTTTGTTAAAAAAAAAAGTACTTTAAAGCCTTTTGTGGCTCCAGAGGAAGGTGCATGTAATCTGGTAAGTGTCACTCAGTGGCTGAGATGCATTGTGGGTAATGTAGGCAGCAGATACTTTTGCCTTGTAGTCCACAAAAAAACATTTCTGGAGCTTCGCAGCATTCTCCTGAACACCTGAAGTAGATGGTAAAGTGTGTGACCTGAAGTAACGCCGACATGTAACTAAGTGTTCGATTGTTCCACTCTGAGGTACCGAGCGTGTTTTCTTCACTGTCTTTATGTGACAGCTTTACATATTAAGATCTTACATTCAACACATCGGATCAGATCGTCTGATAATTCTCCGACAGCTTCTGACACTAACTCGAGCTGCTCGCCTCCACAATGAGCGCTCTCGCTTCTAAAAAGCACATTCTTTTGTGCTTTTAGAGACAGAACTTCTTTTTTTTTATTCATACGACGAAGATTTGAATACTTCTTGAATTCTCCCAACTCTCTCTGCCAAAGCACAACCGGTCCAGCTGACCTTGGGGCTCCATGAAAACTGGCAGAAGGTCTGGCAGAGTTATTAAAGCTGCAGTATTTAAATGAATGGATTTCTACATCTGCTTTTTTGCAAATGACTCCAAAGCTTTTTTTTGTGCACAACCCAGAAAGATGACCTCAACTGCTGAAGAAAACAAAGAGAAGTTGTGGAAAACTCTTGTTCATGAGTGTGCTGCTATCGCCATCTAGTGGCACTTATATCTAAATGTTGTTGACCCGACATGATGAAACATGGTCCACAGATTTGTCATCCTCATATGTAATCATTTATAAACCTATAAATACTATTCTCTGATTCAAATCAAGAGTTTAGCCTGTCAATTAAAGGATGATTCATCCAGAATGAACATCTTGTCATTGTTTACTCTCTTTACCCTCTTGTCAACAGACAGTGAGGTGAGGTTTAGTGGTCCAGGAAACATTTTCAGAGCTTCTCCCAAACATCTGAAGTAGGCGAGGTCTAGTTTTTTTTTTTAAAAAGGAAAGTAAAATCATAAAATGGCTCCGTACAGCTCAGCTGGTGTAATCCAAGTCTCAAGAAGCCCCCAGAGGTCCCACATTGATTTGAAAAGACGCTAACAGCAGCTTCTTTAAAGCTGAAACCTTCTAACTGTAGCTGCTGAGCTAAAAGCTAAAGGCTAAAAGCTTTAGCGCTCGTTGGTGCAGGAGCTCAAACACAGGACGAGAGTGCCAATAACATCTTTTTAAGTTCATCAGTTTGGGATCTTTTGGACCTCAGGAGCTCTGAATTCCTCCAGACAAGCTGCATGTAAGGATTTCATGTTTGTTGTTGTAACACTGTGAAACTAGTTCCCAGCTTCTCCAGTTGTTCAGGAAATGTTTTGTGGACGACAAAACATCAGCTGACTTTCCATCAACATGCACACTGTAACCCAGTTACCATATTTATGAAAGGATTCAAGCACACTTTTCTTTCTGACGTTACCTTCGTCTCACCGGCATCATTATCATCGTTCTGTGCTGCTGTCAGGAAAACAGGGATATTCTGCAAATACACGGCGCCGGAGCTGATCCCTCAGACGGTCTGCAGGACAAACTATTCATGAGTTTTCAATCCTCGTTCGTCTGTAATGTGAAAATGAAACACAGGGAAAATGTTAAACAACCTTCCTGTGAACTTTGTGTGCCACCTCAGATCCCCATTAGCACTTGATTTTGTTTTACATTCAAAATACATACATATAACTAACAAAATAAAAATAAAAATGCATGTGAATTTGGTCAGATTGCTCCAGTTCCTTTTGTTCCTTTTCATAATCCAGCATTTCCTTCTTTAAGTATGCCAGAATCCTCCATAACTGAAGCCACCGAATGTTTCCCTAATCGCCACTAACACTAATATTTTACACTTTACTGGCTGTCATTCACACAATACGGCAGCAGGCGCACACAAAAGGTATTTTGCACGCACGGCTAAGAGGATTTTCTCAAATTGTGCTTCCAGTGACGTGTCCTCTTTTGTTTTCAGCGAGGAGGAAGACAAACAGCAGCATCAGAGCGGTGACTCACCACGTGGGGACGGCCTGCCAGATCAATCCTTCCTGCTGGAAAATGAATGTGTGTGAATATTTACACCCCTTGTTAGATTGTTCTCCGTCTGCTGTACATTATAATGTCTGTTGGCACGTAGAGGTCAGCGAGATCGTACGGCTGCATCTCAAATCCACCTTAAAGTCCTCTTATTCTGAAGCTTGTGAATATCATTTTTAAATCTTATAAATGTGGAGTTTGTTAATGTCAAATGGTTTGTTTTAATTAACAAGACAGTGACCGACATTACAGTGAAAACACAATACAAACAGTAAATATTTCAATCTTAAAGATGATTGTTTGACATTCGAGCTACATTTACTACAACTACATCTATTGAAATATGTATATAAATGACTATTTATTAATTATTTTATGTTTTTAAAAAAAGCTGATCTGACATTGTTCACTTCTGACCAGCAGATGGAGCCAGAGGTTTCTGTCCAGTAACACTTCATCTTATTGAACCACCAGTTTGTGGCTCCAACAACATTCTGATGGCATGAAAGTAGAATAACTTAAAGAATAACTAACACGTTTCAGTCTGACGTCTCCACACCTTGTTGACTTTCCAGGCTGTTTCCCGCCTAACCTCGTATTTTGGTTTGATCCTCTGATTACTGTGATGAAGCTTTCAAAGCATCAGAGATTACAGCGTGAGTCAGAACATTACTGTCAGCTGTCACGCCCTCGTTACAGTCATTCACTTTCCACGACCTGTGAAGTTTTTGTGAAAACACATTCTCACATTGTGCAACAAATCTTTGTGTCAGTGTTTTGTTGGCATTCCTGAAGTTTTTTTCATCTGACTGTTTTTGCTTTTTGAGGGGCAAAAGCAAGACGAGAAGCAAATTCCATTTTTTTTTCTCCCATTTACAATGAAATGATTGTTGTGTGAGTGAAGATTAGAAATCAAACTACTCCTGAGAGTTTCACTCATGAAAGATAAGTGGTAATTATCTTGGTTTAACACCAGAAAAAACAGATGGACATGGAAAATTAGTTTTAACTTAGTTTCATACATTCAAAAGAATAATACGTTTTTCTCCTGAAAAAAAGTTTTTCTCCTATAAAGAAGGAAACATAAGTTTCACATTGGTTTCACTGTTGAAAATAAAGTTTCAACTCAAGGAAAAAGAAAAAAGTTTTTTTCTGCTGAAAAAAAAAATTGAAAATAAAGTTTTTGGGGGGGATTTCACACTTTCTGTTGGTCTCATTCATGGAAAATACGTTTTCACTCACTTTCACTCATGAAAATGAAAAAAAAAGTTTCTGCTGAAAAAAGGATTGTTGTTGTTTTGGTTTCACACATGGAAAAACATACTTTCTCTTGGTTTCACTGTTGAAAAAGAGGTTTTAACTCGATTTCACACATGAAAAAGAAGATTTAACTTGGTTTCACATATTTAAAAAAAATCCTTCCTCCTGAGGTAAAAATGTTTCTCGCCTGAAAAAAAATAAAGTTCTTACTCGTTTCACAGAAGGTTTTTGTTTTGGCTTCACACATGAAAAAGAGGTCTTAGCTTTTTTTTCTCTTGGTTTCATTAATGAAAACAAGCTTCTCTCCTTGTATTTTTTTTTTGGTTTCACTCATGGAAAAGAAGTTTTATCTTTAGCGAAACCTGAAAAAAAAGGCGAAAAAATGTTTTATTTTTTTCCACAAATGAAAAAGAAAAAAAAATTTCTCTCCTACAAATATTTTTTTCTGCAGAATTTTTTTTTCACCAGAATTTTTTTTTTCTGCTGAAAAAAGGGTTTTTTGTTACAAAAAAAATGTGGAAAAACATATTTTCTCTTCGTTTCACTCATTAAAAAACGTTTTAACTTGGTTTCACACTAACCCTGAAAAGTTTTTCTCCTGAAAAAATTCTTACTCAGTTTCACAAAAAAATAAAAAAATAGTTTTTTTGCAGAATAAAGAAGTTTTTTTTGTTATACACATGAAAAAACATACTTTCTCTTGGTTTATCTGATGGAAGAGAAGTTTTAACTTCACTATTGGTTTCACAAGTGTAAAAACATAATTTTTCTTTGTCTCACTGTTGAAAAATACGTTTTTTATATCCGATCAGTGTCTTGAGTGAAACAGATAAGGCACCAAACAAAACTACTTTTAAATGCCTCTTTTTGAGCCAAGTGATGGCTGATAAAGTCCTCATGTTTACATCAGACCTTTTTCACTGTTGCTCTTTTTCACATCCACTTGGCAGAGACAGACTTGAACCTGCGGCTCCTGCTGGTTTGTCATTTTGGCGGATTACAGTTCCCGTCTTTCTGGAGCGCTAACGGCAAGTCCTTTAATGTAGCGTCACTTAAATGCACCTTTGAACAAACAGTGAAAATCTCTCTCAGGCTGATCAGCAATCATTTCTCCCTTTGTTTAGTCTGAGCAGGCATGTAATTCCTCTTAATCCACCATTATAACCTCGACAGGCACGCAGTAAAGGGGGATTGTGTACATTGTGTAATTCATGCACACACGAGGCAGTAAAGAAGAAAAGAATACGCAGAATAAACAATCTGGACTTGGATTTGGACTCGGTCAGTTATTTTTGGCCCATGTTGTGTATTTGTGATACGATAATGAGCATTTTTTCCAGATTATTCTATATGTGAACATGACGGCGCGCTGGCATGCGGAGGGGTGTGATTGCAGCGTGGGCTGAGAAAAACAAACCGAGGTTCAAGTATAGACCATCAGCGAGGGGGCTGAAGCCGACCCGTGCGCCTCGAACACCTAAATATTTAGTTTAGTGGAGCTGAGCCGGACGATTAATCTTCTCAAATGAGAGCGTGGTCAAACAAAGCGAGCTGGGCGCGTAAAGAAGCCGACCTCTTAATGCGAGCGAGCGATCAGTGATGTTCCACTGCGGAGAGCGCAGCGGCAGAAAATTAGTATCTGATACAGAAACAGTTCTGTTTATAACCTCTGCTGACATTTTCTCATTTTGAAAGCTGTTTGAAATTATCCACCGAGGTCTGGACCCTCATAGATTATAATTAATGAGTCTGGCAGGTGTTTTTTTTCCTCTCCTTTCTCAGGCAATCCCAGTCTTTTTTTGTTTTTTTTAAAGCTGAGCAAAGCACATTCAAGTGAAGTGGCACATTAAGAGCTCGCAGCGGAGGACGCTGGAATAACAGAAGTTTGGGAAACGGCCCCTCGTGTAGGTTTAAGTGCTTTGACGGCCTTTTCTTTCTCTGGAAACCCTCAAATAAACGTGAAAACCACGATGGAAGTTTGTGCAGGTGGCGCAATAAATTGTTGACCTCCGGTTTTTAATTCCTACTTCTTAAGAAGACGCCGAGCCTGAGCTAACAGTTTTAACGTTGAGTTGCTTCGTAGCTCAAAAACAACAGATTGTGCAGGTCAGGAGGGTCACTGCACACAAAAACATGAACTAAAGGAGCGCTACGTAGTTATTGGAGAAACTCACAAGGTAATAACTTAAACTCAGACATATTTATTTAGGCAAAAAACAAGATCTTTCTCTTCTGATTAACATTTCTTCCACAAAACTATGCAGTGCTCCTTTAAGAAGCGACTAAATGATGCAACTGAACTCGTCATTAATGATGTAACGTGCAGCGCTTCCACTATCAAACGTATAAAAACAAGTAGAGATGTGCTTTATGTTTTGTTGAGCTCTGTACTGACATTACGTCGCACATTTCCGACGACGCTAAACCGCGAGAAATCTGTGATTTACTCGAGGAAACCTGCCGGAGAAACATCAAATGTAACGTCAAGGAGTGAGAAAGTCTGATATAAACTGTATTTCTACTGCAGACTTAAAGAATATTAAATTCATAGTACATTTTTTAGCCACCATGCATCACAAAAGTGTGATTGGAGTAGTTGTTTGTGAGAATCGGCTCTTCTTAAACAAACAATGCAGCGTACCAATCACGACATGTCAACGTGTTTTTTCCACGGCGACTCTGGTTTAGTGAAAATAAAAGCAGGAAGTCACGCCCATAATTCCTGAAAGGTACCGCAGGGGCAACAAGGAGCACTCACTCAAAACTTGTCACGTATAAAGTCCGACGTAATCCAAGTTTTTAATGATATGCAGCTCACTTGATTGAAATCTAAACAACAAGAACTTTCAAAACTGAATCAAAGTGACGTGTTCGAGCGCATTAGTGTGAGGAAACTATTGAACTTCCTGTTTCTGACTTTTAAAGTGATTGATGAAAAAAGTCAACGGGCACATTGGATGACAGCTGCTGATGGTTTCTCTGCTCGGACTGAATCCAAACAAACGCTCAGAGGAAGTGTAGTGTGGCCTTGGATGCTGGTCGGCCCTGGAATGCGTGGAGTGGTGCTGGATGTGATTATAATAATGGCACTTGGTGATGTGGTGAACGCCGGTATGTTGGATATAATGGCCTGGCTTGTAGCCCACGTTTGAGACAACATTACAGTGCGAAAGCCTTTTTTGTATCCAAGCGAGCGGCGGTATTCCGGAAAGGAAATATTACTGCTTTGCCCGAAAGGGTCGTGCTCATTTCTAAGTGTTTTGTTTGTCAGAGAGATATCAGATCTATCAAGTGATAAGACGGCGGGTGTTGGAACAGAATGTAAGGTTGTAAAGCCCTGACATGCCGAAGCTCCGCATCACCGCTCTGACATTACACATCCTGTCTGTTACTATGAAAAACACACACAACTCCTGTCGGTTTCCTCCCGGCGTTTTCCTGCTGTCAGCGGCGACGTCCGGGCCGACACCCTTCTCTTCCCCTCCTCTGGGATTTAACCTCTCGCAGGGCAGAGAGGGGTCAGCTTCCTTCCCTGCGAGGAAGAAGGGAGGCGCATGGCTGGCTCCATCGTTGCCCCGGGAGGAGGTGACGGAGAGGAGACCCGAGGTATTTACAGAAAACACGGGCGTGCCCCGCAACATTCCCTCGCTCTGAATGAGAAAAGGCCGGGGTGGGGTCGAGAGGGATTTCACAACGACGCGCGGAGGAGGAAATGGACTGGACGGATGCTCCACCACTCCATCATCTGCTCCTCCCTTTGCCCTCAAGTGTTTATTTTCTTCCAGATGTGCATGTGTGCATGTTCCTGTGGTTCTGACATCCTCCATGATGGCATCACACCACACGCTTCTGTCCAGCGTTCGTTAACGCCAGCTCACGACTTTTCCCATTCGTCTGCGCTGATGAGACGGTTGTCTTTAAACGTGAGTCATCTTCTGCAAAAACCACGACTGAGATGCGAAGGTGAGACGGCCTCCGGTCTGTTTTAAAAGGGCTGAAAGCGATACGGCAGACAGACCGTCGCCGGGTAAAGATTGAGGTGAAAGGGGTCGAGCGCTCTGTGCAGTGAATCAAATTGCTATGATAATCACCCAAAAGGCCACGATTTCCATATCGCTGTCATTACACTGCAGACGTGAGACCGTAAGAGACATATTGGAGTTCCTGGTTAAGCTGACACATCTGACCTGCCTCTGCATCCTGGACCTCTGCCTGAGAATTTGGTCCTCGCTTGCTACTCATCGGGATTTCCTGCAGGATGCTCTGCTGAATCACTGGGTTCAATCTGAAAGTCTTTCCATGTGACGGGTGGACCGTCATCGCTCTGTAAGTGCAGGACAACGCCTGAGTTTTCTGCTGCCTTCACTGCGGCGTGGCTTTAGATATGAAATGTTGGATTAGGATCATCCGACCGATCAGTCAGTCAATGGAAAGACAATTCTTGGACGAATCTATTGATCGTTTCAGTCATTTTTCCAGCATAAATGTTGAAAGTTTTCTGAGTCGAGCTTCTTATTTCTAAGAGATTTCTGCATTTCTTTGTTATTTATGATGTAAATTAAAGAGTTCTTCCAGCAACTTTTTGTAATTTTACAATGCAAAACAGTCCTGCTGCTTCTGGCCGGAGGTCCACTATCCATTTTCAGTTTCAGGCCTACAAGGGAAAAACTTTGGGCACCCTGGACTTAATAATAAGCTGATTTATCGATAATGAAAATAATCCTTAGCTGCAGCTGTGGTTGATGCTATATTACACAGCTTGAAGCCGCCGTCTTTTGCGTTTTATTTTATTAGCGTGCTAAACATTTGTGACTGTTCACAGGCCCGAATCGGATTCCGTAACATTTACTCAGTAAACCAAGCTGGCCCCATGTTGACTGACAGCGGTCACAGCCACTGGCAGATTAATGAGCCATTCAGCCAGCCATTCACAAACCTCCAGCTGGCCTCCTCGCTCACGCATCGCCAGGAGACCGCTGACTTTTCTGGATGGTTATCCCGAGCGATGGAAAAAAGGGCGAACCGCGGAGAAGCAGTTTAAAATGTTTTGGACACTGAAAAGTTGGTGCGGAACAGGATGTGTGGATCGCATGTCTGGACGGAGCGTTGTTTCCTGATATCGAGACATAACTGTCAACTCTGTTTCCACCCTCAGGCTGACAGTCGTCTCTCTTCTCAACACAATCGCCAGATCAGGAAAAGATCATGTTCTGGTTTGAAATGCCTGTTTTAGTCGCTACGTACATGGCTGCTGACGTCCTGAGGTCCAATCGATATATCATGGCTTATTGGCTAATTGTCCGTCCCCCTGTGCACTCATTGTATTGACTGCTTTTTCAACCAAGGGTCATATCATGATGCCAGACCAATCAGTCAACCCTGTGGAGCAGATTCAATGGTCTGGACCCTGGCGGCAGTCACTGCAACGGTCAAAGTCCTAATTAAGTTCCCACTACAGGATTTCAACCCTGGCTTTCTATTGGCCACATTTTGGGGAGATTGGTGACAAATAGAGATCAGAGGCAAATCTGTGCACCTTTCTGTGATCAATGATCTCCATGTGTGAAGTCGCCAAAGACACAAAACCAAGATCCAAGAGCTCCTTTAGCCACCGATGAGTCCAGATGCAGTCTAGATATCGGGTCGGGTCGGGTTGGGTCGGGCTGGGTCGGGCCAGGGAGCCATGAACAGGCTACAGCTTGATGCTCCTGCTGAACCACAACACAAGCATAATTGTTGCTGTCAGCACATTCTGATCCACTCCTTTTCATTTTTCCTCTTTTCAACAGACCAACAACTTGGATCCTTCTCGCGTCACGTCTCGCATGTGCGACCCTTCAACGTGTGAAACCCTGTCGCTGTTTGACTCGGGGGGCGTTCACACGTGTATTCTTTTGCGCACCACAATGACTGCAAGATTCCTCATTACAATACAGAGAGTTGTGCGGTGTGGCCAACGCGGCGATCTGACGACTTGAAAAGTCATGCTGTCTGACCAAAATCCTTCAAAGAATCCTCCAGTTCTGGTACAAAAGCTGTGAAAACCACAGACGAATTCAGAGTGTGACGATCAACCTCAATCCTTCCTCGTTTCCAGGAACCCTTTTCGTCGCGCATTCAAGTGGCGGAGACGTTTGCACGAGGACCACACACAGCGGAACCCCCACACCTCCACTTTAGGTAAAAGGGTTTATTTACACGGGCACTGCATGTAACCTCCAAACTCCAAAACCAAATACATCTGAAAACAATTTCTCTTTTTCGCTTTAAAAAAAAAAGAAACGACTGAACATGAGTTTCTCTCTATATAAACACTGTCAGAGTCCTCTCACGGCAAACCAACCGGCTCCAGCCGCAGCTACAGTAAAACTAATGGCAGACGTTTAAAATTCCCTCCGTGCTTCTAAAAAAAAAAATGTTTGACTTTGTTACAGAAAACACTCTGACACCCCGGCTCGTTTTTCACTCTGTGCTTCACTACACGGACACAGTAACACCATCTCAACTCACAAATGTGTAATGCGTGTTGGACGAGGTTTGGAGCCAAACCTGAGCGACGTGTTGCTCTGACGAAACTCAACTCAGACGCTTTAAATCCACGCTGAAATCCACGCTTCCTGGCGGCGCTGCAGAAGGTCGAAAGGCCGCTGATGCCTCGAGTAGAGACGAGTGAAGTGAAACTTGTTTAAGGGTTGGAACTTATTGTACACCCTCGACCACATGGAGTGAGACGCCATATTCTTAAAAATATATACAAACTTTAATAGGAAAACTTTTTGGGATGCATTCCTTAGACTTCTTCTTCTTGTAGTTGCATTATAAAGACTTCACTTCACAGGACAGAAGAAGAGACAGCAGTGAAAACTAACGTGAGTGAAAAAAATCTGAACCTGTCGTTAAAATGAAGTCGTCGGAGCGAAGGTGCAGATGTGACCGATGACTACATAAAGTCCGACTGAACGACGTGTTTGCGTGCGAAGCATATTTGCACGAATCCACGGACGGCTTTTCGCCGGCTGTGAATACACGAGCATAAATTACGGCGACTCGAACTGCAGCAGCGACCTGTCTGATATCCTGTTGACTGGTCGCTCTGACACGAGTGCATGATGGATGCAGAGAGACGCGGGGGCCGTCCTCTCCTCCCCGTATTATCTGAGCGCTGAAAACCACCACGGTGAATTTGGGACACGTCGAGAGGGGTGTATTTATAAATGGCGAGCCCACCCAGCCCGGGATGCTTCAGATGCTTTGGGTGTTACCAGAACTGGCACCAATAAAGGCCAGCACGCATTCCCGGAGCTATCAACATTCAGCGCAAAAGCGACGGCATTCTTTAAACATCAGCACTCGAATACCTTAAATCTCACCAGTTATATTCAGAAATCAGTTTTTCTATTCAAACCAGCAGCTGTGACGGTGAGTTTTAAGTGGAGACGCTCACTTGTTGTGACATTTAGCGGGCACGGGTGTGTCTGCATGCTGACTGATATTGGTATATGTCAGGTCACAAGGGCAGCAGCCTCCTCCTCTTTAGCAAGTCCAGAAAATAGCTTCCCTCCCTCCCTCGCTCCATCTCTCTCTCTCATTTCAGACACACATTAGGCAGATTTGGCTGCAGTCCCCGCTTTCCATTCCCTCCACCCGCGGCTGCACATAAAAACATCCACCGTAGTTAATGTTAGTGTCACAACACGTCATCAAAAAAAACAATACGCTTACGCAGGACAACAGCTCGAAGGCTTTATAATCTGAAACCACTCATAAAACTGGGAGAAGTGGGACGCTGTCACTGTCTGAGCACCGGTCTGTCTGCGGGATTCAAGTCTCTGCGAGGGTTTTTAAAGGCCAAATCTCCATTTAATTTTAATCAGATCATGCTTTCAGATGTCTGACTTCATAAGTCACCCACCTCATGATGATCAAACGTCTGCTGACTCGACAAAACCTGCAGACATTTGACTTATAAATGTATTTACATGGGAAAATTCTGGTCCACGTGTTAAAGGACACGTGAAAGTGTTCAACTCACATGTGATAATATCAATTTCCTTATGTGGTATTTCTTGGTCATATGTGAAACATCCAACAGCTCGACAACATTTCATTTTTATATCTTAACAATGTAGTTAACATGTGAAAATATTAAATCCCTTTGTTGAAAATACACTCGTGCTCTTTGTATACTTTTCTTCTCATTTTAAACTCGTCGCTGAAGTTTTGTCGTCCACAAAACAGATCTGAGCTTCACAACAAAACACTGCTGCAACAGTCTCCCACACTACTGAGGCAGACAGAGACTAGATGAGGACATGAATCTAAATGTAATGCATCTTTTATAGAATAGCTATAACTCTCCTGACAGAGATTATAAGATTAGGGAACTAAAATCAGTTTGGGAAAAATAAATCCTTTCTCCTTCATCTCGCAGGAACCGTTGCCTTTCATCTTAATCACAGTCGGGAGCTTTTGTTCCTGTTTTCAACAGATAAATCACCTCCTTCCTATTAGAGAACAGAGACGTTTTAATTGCATACATCACAGTCTCTTGTCATCATGCGTCTTCTCGCTCGGGACTTTCTAAAACAATGTTTGCCTTTGTAGGAAAGTGGCTCTCCCTGTCAGGGGTGAGCCGCCCGGCCGGCCTGTCTGCTCCTCATTACTGTTCTAATGATAGACCAGGTAACTCAAGCTCCTCTGTGCAAACCTCCGTGTTTGTCTTTACATATTTTGCTGTCCTCCTCTCTTTCCCTGCGTTGCTTTCCTCCTTCTATATACGTCCTACTGACATCCTTTCCTGGCTCTCTTTGTCCGCCCTTTAACTCCTAATATAACGTCTGGAGCCAAGACAACAAAAGCAGCCTCTCATACTTTCTCAGCCACAGTTTGTCCCGGCGTGAGAGCTGCCCCGGAGCTGGCCTGCCGACATCACCTACAGCGTCTGAAATAGTCCAAAAGCTACGAGGGGGCAGCAGACAAAGGCAGCAGTGTTCTCCTCGTCCCCTCATACGACACACAGGGGGCAACAGAGAGCGCTTTCCACAGGATGTACTGCACTGACAGTGACTTGAGCCGTCTCATCTTAACATTTTAAGATCCTCCCATGCACAGCTCTTGTTTGTCTCACCTCACTACACTGCGTCACATTCTTTCCCCTCCTAATTCCACCTCTCATTTTCCCTTTTCTACTTTTTGCAAGATCATCGGCCCTCTGCAGCCGGCCGGATGCCCCACCACTTTCCTCCCTCATCCTAAAAAATAAAAACCTCTTACAGCCTCCTCCTCCCTCCCCTGATGCTCATCGCGGTCACTCCCACAGGATTCTCATCTGCAGACAGGGAGGAGTGAATCTACGTTACATCATCGCCGCTTCACGGCGCTCTGATGACCACCGAAATGACTGTGCATCATCCACAGGCAGTCACAGCGACCCAGCAGGCTAACACAACAACAGCCACAGTAGGACGGTGGTATGATATCAATTTGCAAAGGTGGGAGAGTGTCGGGGTGGGCTCATCGTTTTCTCTGCTCAGCACTGGCAGATAGCAGCGTAGTGTGTGTGTGTGTGTGTGTGTGTGTGTGTGTAGGGGGGGTGGGTTT
>CAEMYA010000113.1:893620-921069 GCA_903131615.1 Diplodus sargus
TGTGTGTGTGTGTGTGTGTGTGTGTGTGTGTGTGTGTGTGTGTAGGGGGGGTGGGTTTGGATTGGCGAGGCAGTTAAACTGTGCATGTGACACATAGCTGCTCTTTGTCCGCCTCAGCAGACAGGGGGCACTGGGCTGCCACGCCGGACAGGATGCCAGGAGAGCAGCGGGGCTAATAAACTACACCGAATAAACAGTCCGGCAGCAGCAGCACCTCCCTCATGCAGGCAAACACTTACGCAACGGTCCTCCGTCTGCAGACCTTCTAAGGACAAAAGGAGACAATGTGATTTATTTCCCTGTGCAGTCGCTGCGATTACAATTACGTTCATACACAGATTCCGGTTCACGCTGGGACGCGGCTACACTGTCTGGTTGTTAGCGGTCCGCAGTGAGCAGCGTGTGTCTCTGTCACGCCTGCCACACACAGAAGCAACACGTCTTCTGTAACTCACCAGTCGATAAGGAGCTTTGTGTCATCCACAGTCTTGGACCTAAAGGATGGTGTGTACACAGAAGATACTACAGAAATCCATATGTGCACGCTGCAGGCAGGTTCCCCTGTGCAGGTTCTACACATTGTATATGTTGTTTTCCATGAATATAAGATTTCCCTACAAATCTGATAGAGTCCAATATCTAATAATAAAAAATAAAACCTTCCTATGTTTATTCCTAGAGACTTTTCCATGACCTCAATGGAAAACATCTTGAGGTCTGAAGGGAAATTCACAAAGACTAAAGTTCAGTCTATTGTATACTTAAAGAGATTCAAGAAAAAAGGGGAGCAGCGAAGCATCCTCAGCATTTAGAGAGTCCGACTGGCTCTGATCATGGCTAACACCTGCACACACTCCTTTAAGTTATGCTGTGTTTCAGACGATATTAAAAATATCCAACCTCATACTGGAAAAATGCAGTGACAGTCCACATCGGAATTAAGACACATCCATCTCTCCCAAAGATACGATCGAGCAGTTCGTCTGACACAACAACAGCAGCATCCAAGGGGAGGAGAAGGATGTATTGATAGGATACATTATTTCTATTAGGCCAGTGAATTATATGTTGCTTGTTGTCTGATCGTGAACTCGTCCAATCCGAGCAGCTGCCTCACGTCTGTCTGGGTACAACGCTACGTGCGAAATATGAAAAAGCTGCGTGACATTTGTTTGTTGCTGCGTGTCTCCGTGCAAAATGTTCATCTGGAAATGTTTGTCTCTTTTGGTGCATCAGTGGGCCGTATATCTATTCAAACAGACAGATGAGTGCACGGAACTGACTGACGGAGGTGTGGCTGCTCACTGAGTGATACCTCATGTTACTTCACCATACTGAGTCTACACAGCAACACCGAGCGCTGCAGGCATCGCCGCCGACGTGCCTGACGGCCGGTCGTCTGCAGCTGTCCAGGAGGAGAGTGAGAAGAGGTTTTCCAATGTGAGGAGGGTTGAAATCCAGTCCTGAGTGCAGCTGTGCCCTGCTGTCCTCAGCAGCCAGGACCAACTATGTGGGCACGTGATGATCGTGCCGGGTAAACGAGAGGAGAGAGAGAGAGGGAGGAATGAGGCGGTAACACATCGAAGGTCTCCCTCCACTTCCCACTCTGGTCGGGAGCAACGTGCAGTGTGGTCGGAGGCCTTGGGTGGTCGCCCCGAACCCTGCGTGGAAAAAAAGCTGTGTTAAACAACTGAGAGTTCACCGCAGCGGCTTGTGTTACACACAGACCCAGAGCGGGAGAGTTGGCAGCACTCGCACAGAGGACTGGAGACAGAAGAAGCTGAAATAGTGACAAGTGTTTACTAGAGCTAAATATGTTTGGATACTGCAGATTCTTGACATTTCAGCTCTGGAGCGAGGCCAGTGAATTCATTTTTTCATGTTTGTGAGACTCCTTCACAATTAATCCTCCAAACAGAGAAAAAAAAAAAAACTGAAGCTCAGAGAACATCTGAAAGGTGAAGAACTCCAGGCAGAATTATTTATTTGGAATCACGAGTGGAGAAAGATTGAAATACAAATATTTCTCCAGCAATTTTGTTTACTGTCCACGTTGGGTTGGAGGGTCAGCCCGACACCGACCTCCGGACACGGCCAACAGGTCTGATCTTTCCTCTGACCTCACGTTTTTTTGACCTTGGCTCCTCCCACTGAGGTCAATGTGCATTCCCAGCTGCTGCGGCCTGTTCTGTCCACACACAAGATGAGGGCGTATAGCTGCCGCGGATCCACCAGAGCCCTGCGAGGGCTAAGTGGCACGCTCACGTGGACCGAACGCCTGACATGATCAGCACAGTACATGCACATACGCTAAAACATCATCGTAATCACGGTTAGAGTGGACTGTAACGAGGGCCGATGTGATGTTTGGAGGCTGAAGAAGCTGCCGCATTCTTACAGCTCAGCTCTCTGTGTTAGTGGCCAAATTGGGAACCATGTGGCCATAATTGTCACATGCCTCCTCCTTTTAAATCTTTGCATTCTTCTCTGACTGGATGTCATATCAGTGACCCTCAGTTGGATTCTGACGAACACATCCTACGTCCTGGAGCGCAGAGAAATGAGAAGGCAACATTCTGTACGGACAAATTCGAGCAGAGTTCCCACTGCGTCCATCTACGAGGCGGCGAAGCTGCCAGGAAAGATAAATGAATTTCTCTCAAAGTCTGCTAAACACGTTGACAATAGCCCCATTCTACTTCGCTCCAAATTTGGGAAAAGGAGAACAATTTGAAAGCTTGTGAAGAGCTGTCAACCAGATGCCTTTGGCATTTCAGATGGAGAAGGAGGGCGCAGGGGTTGGAAAATGCCGCCGAACAAAAAAGCCATGGTTTCAAATGCCTTTCTCCGCCTCGTAGCGGTAATTCTGAATCTTCCTTGGCCTTTTGTTTGGCCAGAGTGAGCGATTAGGGAAGAATTCAGACAGGGTGTGTGCGCGGATGAGACAGAATTCAGTTATATTTTATGCAAAAAATGTGTTTCGCGGTCAAGTGCGCGCTGTATATTTACACAGACAAATGGACAAATGGCCCTGTGATCCACTCAAACTGAAACCAAAAACCAGTCACACTTGTCACAGAGGTCACTTTGGGGATAACCTTTAAAGAATACTGGCATAGGAAAAAAAAAAAGAAGGTCTAATTAGAATCTGCTAAATGGCAGCAGGGTTACATTGCAGCAGGGTGTGTCCTCTCCGAAGGCCTTACATGAGAACATGCCAGTGAATCCATCTGATAGCTCACTCGATGCTCCCTGACCTTTGGCAGCGCGCAGAGAGAATGCACGACGAGGGAATGCTGTAACCGCAGCTGTGTATATGTTGAATGTATGCGTACGGCATACCTCGTGTCACTATCCAGGACACTCGCCTCCGATATCACAGCAAACTAGGTCCAGAGCTTTTTTTTTTCTTATCTAATAAAAGGTTAGAGGGGCATTAAGAAACGTGTAGAGTTTTGTTTCCAAAGAATACCGGTACATGGAAATGAGGGAAGAAAAACAAAGAATAAGGACAATAAAAAGAGACTAAATTTGCTATAAGCTCTCTTGTGGCTCCCACGGTTTGCTGCCAGTGTCTCCAAGAGTCAATGTTGAAGCAACATGTAATAAAAAACCCAGTTTCACAGCTCTCAAATAAAGACATCAGCAAAAAAAAACTTTAGTAGAACATTCACGCCAAAGCGAGAGGAAAAGGGGGGAGCTGTTCTGCCTCCAGTTTTAAAATCGTGGCAAGCTTCTCGTCTTGGAGACAACGGTGTGTTTGGAGGGCTGTTAATCGTGTGGCAGACACGGCTACAGTCACCGAGTCCATCTGGATCCAGCAAGCCCCCGGTCCCAGTTCCAAGCCTTGTTCCCATGCTGCCAAGTTCCAGCTGTGCACAGTCTCTCATCAACACTGACAGACACCTCTTTGTGCGAGAGGACATAGACTGCTAACGGCGATAAAAAAAAAAAAGGGTACTGAGAGAACTGCAGTGAATGGAACTTTTAACAAGTGATTAAAGGGAATGATGAGGGAGAGAATATGGAGGGAGGGGGGGAAACTGCAGTGCGTGAGGAAAAAATAAAGGGAAATAAAGATATCAAGGCACAGAGTTGAACTTCCTCATTTCCTTCCTGTCTTTATTTGTCTTTTTGTTCGCACATCAGCCGGCCACATGGTGAACACGCCTCGTTTCGCACCCTCTGCTGCAAAGTGGCACCGGCGTGAGGAATGCAAGGTCCCGTCCTCATGATTAAAGCCCTGACCACTACATGCATGATTATGAGTCACCATGCAACCATCTGAGGTTTTCGATCATTCATGTTCAGTTCCTGTCTTGCCGAGATGACAGGCACAAGCTGTTTTTTCCCTAATTTGGGGTGGAGGTCTGTGTGAGAGAGAGAGAGAGAGAGTACGCCCTGGGTGAATAATTCAACTCCTGACTCAGCACGGAAACATTAGACCTCACTCCCCTTTATAAGTGTTCGTCCAGAAATAGCTAGAATTACAAGCGCCGAGCTGGTTGTAACCTCAAAGCACTTTGTTAACACAGTTTATAGATACTTGGGCTGGTTTTAAAAACCTCAGGTAAGTGTGAAACAACTCGTAACGGGGTATCAGAATGAGGTTTTTCCAAGGCGGTTAGGAGACAAAACAGAGAAATCTAACACGGAGAGTGCCGGCACGCCGATGGAGGTGTTAATGGGAAACAGTCATTCGGCTGTCCTGCAGATACACGACAGCCAGCGGGGTTAATGTGTGTCAGTAGCATCCGCAGAGCCTGATGACTCACACCTTCCAACACATGGAGCCATCCAGAGAAACACTACAGGTAAACAGGGTGACAATTTAAACTAACAGACATCTCCATGAAACTTCCCTGGTTGATTATTTATATTAAGACAAGTTTTTTTTGCATTGCAAACTTTCTGAATTTTTATGTTTACATGTGCAAATGAGGCATTATCTCATTAGAAATGCACTCATTTGCGTATATTTCCATTCTAAATATTGGATAAAGCCAGTTTATGGATCCATAAATCTAAATATTCTGTCAGCAGCCATCAAAAAATAAACTGTTTTTAAAACAGGCTTCAAATTTACAGATTCCAATATGAAATCCATGTAGGACAAAACTGGAAAGGACTCCAAGAACACAGCTGCTATTGAAATGGAGATTTCAGCGTTTTAGAAAAAAGTCATTTTGGAAAAAAACAGCGTTTAAAGATGTGTTGTAACTGTTTGTTATTACGAGCCAACGAGTCTGCCAAACACACCCACATACAAGGTAGCCATACCCTGCTTTATTGTCCATTTGGTTGTAAATGGGATCGTACTTTACGACATGAACATCATGTCATCACGTTGTATTAAGGAAGACTTGAAACTAGCCATTGAGACCAAACACAAAAGGATCCGTCCCAACTCTCTACAGTGAGTCTGCAGCGTTGGTTCTGTGGATGGTTTGAGCAGAGAGGGCACTAATATTCTCTGTGGTACACAATTCACCAAAACTGATTACACAAACAACACAGAACCACATGCGTCTCTGATTTGATGGTGATGTTTGGTGGCAGTGTGACAGATGCACAGATTCTGGTCAGTGTTTCCTCTCCAGGCCCGTCCCGTTGTGCCCTGGCCTGCCCTCTCCTCCGCTCTGCTGCGCGCCACAGAGTGGCTCCAGTGGAATGTGATGACCACGGACTGGACAAAGCCCCGCATTCATGGCCCCTCGTCCCACTCTGGAGGTTTGCGACTGGGAGCCTTGATCACAGAGTGGGGGGTGGCCAGAGTCCATCCACCCCTCGCCTGTCCTGTCAGACACGCGTTGCCCTCCCCTGCACCGCCACACCGAGTGCCAGCATCAGCCATACGCTCCACCATCTGCTGCAATTCATTCCATTTTCTTTATCAGTTCAATACAAGTTGAAGACCCAGAACTGTTATTCTAAGAGCAAAAAAGGGCTCGGGATGTTTTTCCCGCGTCTGCTCGGCTGATTTGATAAATGGAAAACGTTCAGTATGATTTTATAGGAAGAGCGATCATAACCATCATAATCATGTGTGCACTTTCAAAACGAAACAGGTAGCAAAAAATAGATCTCATTCACTCACTTCTTTTTACCACTAGAAGCTAACCGTCCATTACGCTTAATGGCGACATGAGAGATCTCACACGAGGGCTTGAAGGGAAGCTGGCACTTTAAAGTGGAGTGCAAAATTAAGGAACGCTACATCAGTGTGTTTATGTGCACGGAAATGTCAGCTCGAGACCAGATAACATAAAAGAAAGCAGTCCACATACATCATCTTGCTGCCTGCCTGGCTGTCTGTGTGTCTCTGCTTCCTCTGTCTGCCACAGTATCCATTTGCCTCCTTTGTGTAGGTAATATAATAGAGTAGTCGATGCCGCAGAGGCTTTTCCACTAAACAAATCAAAATGCAAACACTGAAGTTACCATGCAACCCCACACAAACATGCACGAGGCATGACAGCATGCTAATGGGTTCTTATTGCTATGCAACATAAATATTCCTGATGGACATTACTAACACATGTGCGCACTGACATGTACAGTATATACAGTACATAGTCGTATAAATATGCATCTACTTAAAGGGTTTGACTGGTCAAGAGTCTGCTTACAAGCCTGATTCCTCTGTACCAGGTGTTTGGGGATTTGAGGTGATGCCACACACACCTTGCTGCCATCTCAAGGCCAGATTATAATGTTGGCATTGTACGTTTCTGTAAACCTTTGAAACCTTTGAATTTGTACGCGTCATATCACATTTTCATGACATGTATTTAAGCTGATTTTCACGTCAGGACATGGAGGTAATAGTATAAAACTATTTTAATGAGGGACAGCAGTGTTTTAACATTCGTAAGCACGAAACCCCTGGATATTTTCAACAAGACGTCGGGACATTTACCTTGTTTTTGTGGTGACAGGACCAGGTGAGCCATTGTACGATCTCTTCCCAAACAAATCCAAGTGTTTTTTTTGTGGCAAAACCTTACCAGACCGTAAGTAATTTTAAATTGAGCAGAAAGAAACAGAAAGTTACAAGGTAAAGACACCAAAACTGCAGTTGAAAATAGTGCCCAACGTATTTGTTACTACGGGCATGACGCTACACAGAAACAAACAAAGGAAAGGTTAACAGAGAAATGGTCTAAATTTAAAGACAATTAAAGCAAGCAACATAAAATGACTACAGATTATAAAGAGGTTATTTATGGCTGAACAATAGCTGCTGGTTACCATCACTTTAATTTTGAATCATCATCATCGGAAACTTGGAAAATGTGAGCAGCTCTGATTATTTACGCAGCAAATTGAGTTGGAGCTATTTTGGAAACTAGAGAATGTGGCATGACTGACAAACAGAAAGCATTTGCTTCTGTCGAAAATTAAGTGGCAATATATAGCGAGCGAGAGAGAGAGAGAGAGAGAGAGAGAGAGAGAGAGAATCCCAGTTTTGTCTCGACTCTTGTTGCATTTCTGCTCAACACGGATCAGATTTTATCATCTTGTGTGGTCAGGTTGAGTTAGCACCGTGCATATTTGGTAAAAGTGGGTGACTAACTCCAAATAGGTCATGACCAGGGAGCATAATGAGGAGAGGTGTATCACGGTCATGAGGGTAAACAGTCGGACCACACACCGGCCCCGTGTTAAACGACCCTGGATGAGCCCGGGAGCCTCCTGTGATTTTCCCATCTGGACGTGCCATTATCTCAGCAGGGGATCTCTAATACTGTCATCAGATTTAATGGTTGATTTCCTCTCCTGTGTTTCTCTCCAGGTGTGGCCACCCTCCTCACAGGCTGCTCCATCCACAATTCATGAGAGGAAAGCGATGCCATTGCAGTGGCCTGTATATGCGAGGGAGAGAGGAAGAACGCTGTTGTACCCACTGAACCGTGGAGTTAGAAGACCACAGCTCAGTGGGACAACCGATAGTTAACTTTTAAGAAAGAGGAAGCTGTGGTGTGACCACGGCGCTCGATCAAGCAGGAAGTTTGACTGGTTGACATAGAAAAGGGCGGGTTGTGGATGGGCGGGGGGGTGTTGAAGAAGTGAAAACACGAGGGGCCGGAGAGGGAACAGACAAGGAACTCACTGAGTGTGAATGTTTAGAAAGCACTTGTGACCTCCTCTGGCCTATTCTTACCTGATAAGCTGAAGGTCAACGGTGAAAAGTGAAGGCTGTGTCACGGCCTTAGGAAGTGTGTGTGCTCTGTAGAGCAAGAGATGACAGAGCTGTTAGCATGTTAGTGAAGGCCACAAGGTTACATGTTCATTCACCAGTAAGAAAATACAGATGCTGCATATGAGAAAATTGGGGAAGTGTTTGTTTGGGTGGAAGGTTGCATTTCCATCCATTACTTGGAAGAGGAGTTTCTCTGTTGGGTTGGAGTCTGATGTTGCCTGGTAGCAAGCTGCTCATGGTGATATCACCATTCAGTTAATGGACAATTATTCTGAAGCCCCAAGTTGATATTACGGCTGTCACCATCTTGTGTTTTTGGAGCCAGAAGGTACCAGTCTTGGATTGGAGGGTGGAGGTGGGCTGCGGTGAATCTTGTTGGGGCCCAAGAAAAAATGTCCAGAGGGCCCCTAGAACCAGGGTTCATCACCATTATGTTATGAGTTATCTTTACTTCTAATGCTTGATTAATTAAAAACTGAACAGCTTTAACATCGTCAGACAAAGTCAGTGATCATCGACGTATAAAGCGCTGATTTTAAGCCAGCAGTGGTGCCCAGTTTAAAGTGCCTTAAGGTTTAGCTGGGTTTTATATTAACAATTGCAAAATGTGCCAATATGAATGAACATCAGGGCCCCTTTTCCCAAATTTATCTGAGGGGGCCCAAACATTTGCCTAGTTAGCCTTTACTTTCAGTATCAGTCCTCTGGAGCTGTTGACGAATATGAGTGAAAGTTACCGAGAACCCAACGAAACGCCTTATTGGTGACTTGCCAATCACATGGTAGCTGCATCTTAAGGATACCCTGCCTTATTTTTTAAGTTTTTTTAATCTGGAAACAAAATTATCATCATGCTGTATTGAATGAGGCTTTAAACTAGCTATTGAGACCATTAACTCATTGAGAAACTGTTAACTGAGGTAACAAATCAAGTGAGCGGTAGGTTCATTTTCTCATAAGCTTATACAGAATTTAAAGGATGCTGTTTGAGGCACTTCTGCATTGGCTTCACTTCTCAGACCCGGGGGGCTCTGTCTATATTTTACACAATCAATAGTGACTGACTGATGAAACCTAAGCCACTGTGTGCGGTCACCAGCACTGACAGGAGGTTTTAGTGCTTCACTAATTTTGTCTCTTCTTTCAAACACGAGCATTCGTCACACGTCTCATCTAAGAAAAAATGAAAAAAAACCCAAATGGCCGAACACCTCAGCCAAACCACACAACATAAATTACAGAAATTGTGATTTTTTTCTTTTCCTCCTCGGGTTACATTTAATCCCCAAACTGTACGGCTCAGCTGCTAAGTGAAAGGTTACTGCATATTTCAGGCCAACATTGAATTAAAAAGCTCTTATTTATCGACTTCTCATTCCTGTGAGCATTACAGCCTTCGGTTCAGTGTCACTGAGCTCTAAGTGGAGTGGACAGCACGCTCGCTCCCTCAGACATTTCCACTATGCAGTAATTCACAACATACTCTCATGGGCCACAAGGCAAGAGTATATATAGGCTCTTCTAGCATTTCGCTCACGTTCTGGGGCTGGTTGAGAGATTTACTAGGCAGCACTTCTCCAGTGGACACTGGCAGCTCTGTGCAGGAGATGAATTTCATATGAGGGCTGGCTTTTCATGCTTTTCGGGGGCGTATTTATAGTGTCTGAGATCAGGGCGGCGGAGGCATGCGGGATGGCCTTCTTCAACCTAGCCATGTTAAGTGATGCTCGGGCTGTAGGGGTGGAGCAATCACATGTGTTTCCATTCTAAATCCAAACCTCCATGTTTATGACAATAGTAGCCGGACCACGAGATGCAAAAATAGTGTGCAGCGCGGCCTCTTTGAAGCCGCCCTGCCCTTTCGAATAGTAGACATAGAGCAGGTTTCAGGGCGAGAAAACCTGCAAGCCAATCACAGAGCCGTCGTTAGTGAGCTTGGCAGTATTTCTTCTGGCGATTGGGTTGCATGAAGACTAACACCACTGAATGACATTATATGGAACAACTGCAAAACTTTTTTTTGCATTAGAATAAATTTGAATTGGAGAATTATTCATGTTGCTGCCACCAGCTCTGGTAGAAACACGTTTTTTTTAAAGACTGCGAGGCTAATTTCACAAAAACGTTGCTGCTGGTTCAGTGTTTACAGGATTCTGGTGCTTTAAAAAGGATCTGCATCATTAAAAAGTTAATGGCCCTTTGTATGTGGTTATGTAAGTAGATATGACGCTGGACTCAGTGCACTTCACTGGTGTGACATCTGATAAAAGGAGGGAATGATAAGCAGGTTGTAAAGCTCTGTCATAGTGACAACACTCCGAAACATCGATAAGACATGATGACAACACAGAGTAATGAACGGTACATAACAACAATTTAAATTGTAGGCTAAATGCACACATATGCGGACTATATTTCGCTCGGTCATTATTCTGTGAGACAGACAGACCAGCTGAGTAACTCCTGGCTACAGCTCTGCTCGTCTCTGTAGTGGAAACCAGGCTATCATCTGTCCGGCCCTTCCCCTTTCAGAACAGATTAGTGTAAATGATCCTCATTTCCAATGGTCGGTAACACAACACAGATTATTATTCCGTGCTACAGGGGTTTGTGTGGACTCTTCCTGTGGCATGAATCATTGAACAGGTGACTGTAATCCATACAGACAGACAGCGAGCTTCTCAGGGTGAGCGTGAGCTATCTGATGCTGCCTGGAGACCAACTGAACTCCTCTGGTTCAAAGACAAAGCTCAGATTTCTCACCTTCCAACGAGGCATTTGCAGGTAGATGACTCGTCTAAAATGTTAAAACGCAAAATGTAATTCTGTCATGTTTGCTGAAAAGCTATTGCCACAGTAAGTAGAGGACAATCTGCAGGGCAACATCAGTGTCGTGTTGGTCATATCAACAAACTCACTGGATTTGTAATGTCGAAATAGATGTGAAAAAGTAGAGTTGGCAACTTGAAGTTGCAGAGAGCCAATAAGATTATCTCCGACTAAACAGAGAATCAAAGAACTAAGAATAATTACAAACATGAAAATATTTCTTACGCTGTAGCAACATTTTCCTCCTGTATATTTACGAATACAAAGTAAAAGCACCTGCTCAACATTAATCTGAAAATCCCAGGCAGGGTGTTTTAGTAACCAACGGCAACTGCTTCTGTGTCAACAGAAATCTTGGACCGGCCGGCTCCTGCAGCCCCAGGACTGGACCGTGCTCCACCATTGGCTGGCTGAATGAATGACTCTCAAACTTGTCCATCTATTATGCATGTCAGTTTACCTTTAGCGCGTTCTTGAGCTCATTTCCCAGGTAAGCACAGCTGAGAGGGAGCCCGTCAGCATCGAGACTATCCAAAGAAAAGCTCTGTTATCCCCTGGTAAGACATTTCTGTTTCTGTTTTTTTAACCTATTGACTAAAATAAGCCACTTACAAGTTGATACTTTATTGAAATATACTTAAATAACTCGATTATTGAGATTTTATTCTGGATTTAATGTCTGATCCTTTTATCTTTATGTCTTGGATCAGCAAAAAATATCTGCATTCATGTCAAAACAATTTATATGCCTGAATCAAAGCTGCTATATCAATACTGAGACTGTTTTGAACTTATTCTATCCACTTGATTCTGAAAACCAGAGGCAGCCTAAGGGGAGCCAGACATGGAGCTTATTGGATCCACTCTGACAGCCACGTATGCTCGGCCAAAGACCAGCCACTTCCTCCCCGCCATCTCGACTATGGCATCCAGTTATCGCAACACCCAGCCTGCCTTGGCCATGAGTCCCAGTGCCAACCTGTGGAGGACCAGCAACTATTACAAGAGCGCCGTCCCAGCCCCCTCCTCTATACACAGAGAGAATTTTGATCTGGTCCGAGCCAAGACCATGTTCTACCCCTCCAACAGGACGGCGCTGAGCACCCGCTACACGCCAGACGACTGGTACAAGTCCAACCAAAGCAACTACAGGGAGTCCGAGTCATCGCGGAACAGCGCGGAGAGGCTGAGGAGGGACACCATCAGGCTGATGCAGGACAGGGAGCAGGTGACGAGACGAACGCAGGAAAGCACCAGCAAGAACATTGGCGAGCGGCTCAACGACATCGTCTTCTGGAAGTCTGAGCTGAGCCATGAGATTGACAACATGGTGACAGAGATAGCTGCACTCAGCGAGGTCAAGAGGAGGCTGGAGAGAGCCTTGGCAGAGACCGCGGGGCCCCTTCAGGTCAGGCTGGAGGGAATATGCTGAAATGAGTGTGTGTGTGTATGTGTACACGTTTTTGTTACCTATTTAGGACCTTTTAATGCATAAACACAGAACATGTCAGCACCAGTAATCACTGTGGGGACCAAAAACTAGTCAAATGTGGCAAAATATTATTTCTGAGGTATGAAATGGGGGTTAAACTGTATATTTGAATGGAAGTCAATGCAAAGTCCTTACAAGAATAGCTGCACAAGCATGTGTGTGTGTGTGTGTGCCTTGAATTTTTCATCACTCCAGGGAAATATCTGAATTTTGAGTTCTGTTATTGAAACATGTTGGAGGGAATATTTACGTCCCTACAAGGACAAATTTAATTTGCCTTCCAATCAGAACATTCTCGTCAGGCTTCCTTCTGTTCAGCACGCTCATATAATCATTCATGCACATCGTGTCACTTGAAACAGTTTTTGACTCGGGCTCCCGCTTCAGTTGTAGCAACAGTATCTGTCTGTTAATCGGGTCTTCTCAGCCGCTGGTCCGTTGTGTCACCCAGAGTGAGTCACCTTGATGGAGCCGGAGATCTGATGACACGCGCAGCTTGTTAGGCTGAGATCGTGTGGCAACAGGTTTTTCTTTCTTCGGGACTTCTTCAGGTGACTGAAACTGGAGAATGCAGCTGATACATTGCACTATATATGCATACAGGGACATATCATAGCTGCTATAATGAGTTCCTCACCTGTAACGATGGAGAAAATGCTGGAAATTAAACTTGCTCATTAATTTCTTGCCCCGATACAAATAGTTTTCATTCATAGAGATGAGAAGGAAGCAAGATGGCTCACTCCTTCAACACTTCCATCATCAATGCCAATAAATCCCGTACTTTTGAAGTTATTTTTTGATAAGCTCCTTATACAACCATCTAAACGTGTTTCAGTCATGATCACTTTGTCAATAGGTGTCTCAAGAGTGTTTGTACCACAGAGAGAAGCGGATGTCCATCGATCTGGTACATGATGACGTGGAGAAAGGTCTCATAAAGGTAACGACAGAGCAGCAGTAAGACTTCTGACACCAACCTGGGAAAAAATGAGTATATGGTAATCATTTTTTATTATTATTTACCTGCACTGCAATCAGGAAGTGGAAGTCATCAAGTCATGTCAGGAGAGGATGAGGCGACTTGTGGAGAGAGCCATCGCTCAGCTGGCGTGAGTCTGCAACATCAATTAGTTGAATACGACTAAATGCAGGATTCTATTTCAAGATTATCTCTGAAACACTTCGAGGTTTGACACATATTTTGTATGTTGCTTTGTTTCTTAAGGTCAAACCGAGCCGCCCAGCATGAATTGGAGAGAGACATGAGTGACAAAGTGACGGCTCAGAGGATCGATGACAGGTGTCACCACCTGAGGAACACGTCAGACGGTATCGGCTACTACAGAGGCATTGACAGGCTGGACCCCTCGTGAGTATATAGTTCAGTGAGATCAATTATTAACTGCTCCTTTCATCGCATCAAACAACTGCTCACGCATTTGCTTAAACCGACTGAGAGCACTGGACTAAATTGTCAATCACAGAAAAGTCTTTCAGAGTTGGACCGATTATCTGCTGAAGGGAATAAAACATGATTCATTTTGATAGTCTTTGCAAAATGTCACGTTAATTCGTTTATAGCGGTTAAAATATTTCAGCCTGGACCAAAGTAAGACTTGATTTGCGAGGACAGTGGATGTATCTTCCAAAAAATTAAGTTATTTTCTCCCCCCCGTCAGACTCTCTCTGCCTGACTCGTGGTCCAAGTTCACGGACGACAACATCCTGCTCTCTCAGAGCGAACGTGCCTCCTCCCACAAGCTCAGGGACGAGATCGAGATCCTGCTGAACGCCGCGTCCAACGACATGTGGAACCAGTTCAACAATGTCAACATAGCTTTCACAAACCGCATATCGGAGACTGCTGATGCTAAAAACAGCCTGCAAACACACCTGGCGAAGGTATTCACCTTTTTTTTCCATTTCATATCACACAATAAAGCCTCGCTGAAGTTTCTGTGAGAAGAACACGTGATGTGATGAAACGGAATCTATTTTCGTCTGTGGGTTTTGAATTTCTTGATTTATTTATCTTTTAGGAGTCCTGCCTTGATCAGATTTGATTGCATTATGTGGAAGAAGTAAAACAGCCTTGGTTATAAAAATAAAAAGTGGGTTAAAGGAGGCGAGTCACATGTCTTTATGTCAGAGAACAAGACAAAATCCATTCACCCGCTGCCTTCAATGGGTAACTAAATTTGCCACCTAATAGGAAGAGATCATGTGTTGTTGAACCGTTTTCTCCACACGATCCAAACAGTATATGTGCTACATTCAGCACCCTCTGCAGAAAACACGGCCTGCAGGGACATTGTGTAGGTGTTTATTATAAAACACATGAATCTCTCATTGCTTATATATTCTATACTGGATCCCATTGTTGTCGGGTTAATTGCTGAGGGGGGGGTCACACTCTGAATTCACATCAGCTGTTGGCTCCATATGAACACTGACAGCAGCTGTGATGTGAGACACACAGTTCCTCATAAAGCTCAGCCACTATCAGTTGTAAGGAGAAGTGCTTCACTGGAATTAAATTACATGAAATGGGTTTGGACAGAGCAGGACACTGTGCAGCACTGTGCTCAGCTGATTCAAAGCTCGCAATGTGCAGCTTTTTGCTTGATCTCCTCAAGCAACGAGACTTCCCCTCCTTTGAATCGGTCCTCTTTCAGCCTTTAAGCCACCATCTACTGCGCTGACCGGTTATTTTCATGAATGAGACACTCAGCCATGATGTGACAATTAATTGTTTGTCTGTAATTCCTCTCTGTATCTGTCGCTGCCAGACTCTGCAGGAGATCTTCCAGACAGAGATGCTGATTGAGACTCTGAAGAGGGCCCTCAGGGATAAAGAGTGTCCACTGAAAGTGGCCCAAACGAGGCTGGAGGAGAGGACCCGCAGGCCCAACGTGGAGCTCTGCAGGGACAACCCACACCACAGGTTCTGTAGCCTGGAGTAAAACAGTTTCACCTAGTTGGTCATTTGTTTTGGTGCTGGTGGAACCATTTTGCTAGCTGCTTCTGTCGTTGCTTTAGACTCGTGAGTGAGGTGAGAGAGATCGAGGACACCATCCAGAAGCTTCAGGAGAGGCTGATGGAGGCTGAGAACACCCTGCAGAATCTGGTCAAGACCAAAGTCACCCTGGAGCACGACCTGTCCGTCAAGGCCAACTCGCTCTTCCTGGAGCAGGAGAAGTGCATGAGCATGCGCAAGAGCTTTCCCAGCATGCCCCGCCTGGTGGGCTACACTTAAATCACTCGAGACTTTGAAGGACCAATATAATCCACTGTCTGTTGATAGTGACAAACTGTTTTGAAGGTATTGAAGTGGTTTTAATGGAAGTCTGGGTGATTTGAAACGAAGCAAAATTACTTAAAGAGCAACTGCATCAATTTTACACAAGTGTGTTTACAGGTTCTACAAGATATGTAAGAAAAAGTAGTATTAAGCCTTTTAGGGCTCAAGAAGAGGAACCTGCATGCAAATCTGATCATTTGCCTCAAGTAATGTCAGTCAGTGGCTACGTTGCATTGTGGGTAATGTAGGCGCACATTTTAATGTGAATAATTTGTGGAGTTGCCCTTTAACTTTACAGGCACTGACGTCAAAATCTAATTATCATCAATGGATTGTCTTGATATTGTGTATTCATAGTGTTGAATCTGGGATGTAACAATAAGAAAACAAAATAAAATGTTGACTAAAGAATCAGCTGGGATGGTGATTAATCAGGAGCTGCGCTGCTCGTCCCTTCTTACACAGAGATAACACAACACCGTCACAACGAAGGCCGGCCGATGTTGCATTATGCCACCTCGCTGTGTGAGTTTGGACAGCATGCCACGGTTCGGTAACAGAGGAGTGACGTACGTGATGGACAACTGCTTTCTAGACAATAACAACTGTTAATCAGCCAGCAGGCGCTAAGCTAAAGTCAGTGCTAGCCCACTTTGGAATGTGCCAATGCACACTTTCTTAGCCTGAGGGTAAACTGCAGTGTGAATAGCGCTATCAAGTTTCTTAATGTTGTACAGAAAAGGGGAGAAGTAGCCAAAAAGAACAAAACCAGAACTCTGAATAAACACCCACTTAACATGATCTGTGACAGGACACACAGAAACGACTTCCTTTCCATTTCTAAACTTTGATTTCTAAAGTAAACCTTTCTCTAAACACGACGGTGAGGTGTGACTAATCATCCGAATCTGGTTTCTGTGTTTTATTCTTCACACTGCCGCTGACTGGCGACAGGCCATTCACGGCCCAGTGGAGCACAAACAGTCGTCCTTGTAGCGCATGTGACGGTTAAAACCAAACAAATGTTCTGGATTTTGCTTGTGCAACGCGGCCGTCTTGAAACAAAGACAAACGTACGCGTCTGTGAAGGCTCACTCAGATCTGTCAGCTCTAACTGACCTGAGCGTCACCTCAGGGGAGCGGTGGCATGTGAGAGGCCGTGATATGAATTCTTGCCTCCAAGCTCCACCCGTTAGTCATATTAGTTCGGTGCACACAGGTATGGATTGTGAAGGTCTTCTGTGTCTTTACCATCCTTCTGTAATGAGTCATCACAGGAGGAGCTCGGCAAACAACTTATAAGTTACCTATAAAACCTCCCATCCGTCTCATACTGTAGGACTCCAGCTCAGCCGGAAGGTTTCTAAAGAGTTAACCTGAGCGCGTTCAAAGATGTGGTGAGCATCCGTTTAATTTCATTTTGTTTTTTCAGTCAACACCATTCAGAGCTTGAACCAACTTGGACACACATAAGCACTGTCACACGCCTCAGTTCAGCCCTTCTACTACTGCGCTTCCTGCGTAACCTTTGGTTGGCTTTCCTGAGGAATGTACACTTTGCTCCAAAATGCCAATTCTTTTTTTAGATTACTGTCGTCTTGACGGTAGTCGCCACGCCTGCCGATCATTACACTGATTGCCCTCATTCTCTTGAAGGAGATGTCACTCAAACAGCAAAACGTTTTATTGTCTAATCTTTAAAAACAGCAACTTGAATTTTGTTCAATGTGCTTATTCTAAAATGTTTTCTTTTCCTGTTCATATCCTTTCTATCTTACAGCACCAGTGGGAAAACAGTTAGACAAAGAAACAGACTCGCAGAGTAAACAGAAGAGAAATTCAACCTGTAAAAGTTGTGAAATCTGGTTCCACATGAATCCTTTCATGAAAACATCTCTCTACAAATGAGTTTTTACTAGATTCCTGCCAGGTGGGAGGGAGTGACCATAGAGACAAACCCCTCTGAGTGGGGTGTGTGTGTGTGTGTGTAACTTGCACTTTGATTTAGGTGTGATGTTTTACAGCCGCGCTGTAGGTCACAGCGAGCTGAAGAGCTCTCGCTGCTGTGCAAACAGCATTGTGTTTGACTTGAACCCTCAGGAGCGAGTCGACGGCAGGAGGGCTCTGCCATGGTTTCCTGTGTGTGGAGCACTGCAAAAAAAAAGTGACATTAAAGTGAGATGAAACATCTTAAATCAAGGCAACATATGCTCGCTTGCTGTCTGGCAAGATATTTTCTTGTAGTCGCACAAGAAGTGTTATCAGGATTACTAATTTAAGGCACTATTTTCTATTTTGCATTGGCGTATTGTGCTTAGAATAAGTAAATTCCAGAGTATATAGCTTTATTTCCAGAAGACTGCAATAACATTGGGTGCTAAATGACACTTGTGGTGCACTTGACAGTGGAAAAGCAATCTCAGCTCACAACAAGAAGGTTGAGGTCTTGAACCTGCTGCTCGCTGCTGCTCTGTTTGTAATTTATGTGGCAGCTTAACCTCTCCAAGGCAAACTAATAAAGTACATTTAAACACATCGTACATAATGAGAAAAAATCTAAATCTAAATGAGAAACCATCATCTATCTTTCTCCAACGTCGTGCTCAAAGATACTTTTACTTGTTTTAAAATAACTTGGGAAGTGAAATCGTCCAGTAATCATTCCCTCCCTTTTATTTCTTTTGCTTGTTTTGACGAGCTGACTTTTTGCAGTGTGTGTGTGTGTGTGTGTGTGTGTGTGTGTGCGCGGGCCCTTCATAGTTCCACTCTTGTGCCCGGGCAAATTCCTGAGCCCGAGCACTGCAGAGAAAAGCCCCCCTGTTGTCCGACGTACATCAAAAGACTCCGTTGCTCTCATCACCTTGTAATTAAACACACTGACAGACAACAAAGAGCTGAAAGTTTCTCTCCCGCCGCATCTTTCCCCCTCGTCCGACTCCCACTTTCACGGCTCAGAGAGACACGAAGAGTCGGTTCAGCTAAATGGAACGAGCCCCTCGTTTCTCCGTCCCGAGGTTTTGCTTCTCTTCTCTCTCTGGATGCGACACAAATAGGTTTTCCTATTTGACCTCCTCTGCCACCCCCGCATATGGGGAATGTACTCTGGAATTCTCCCAGCAGTCCAAACATATTGGCAGGTTATTTTTAACAGCCGCTCTTGTTATAGATGCCCCGAGCCCCATGTTATTCTGTGTTTTTTACATACCGCCATGCCACACTAAAGAGCTGATCGCAGATCACTTGAGACCGGTGTCAGTTAAAGAGGCTTTTTAGCTGTCTGCTGTAATTACAGACTCGGACTGAGTGTGCATCACTGAAGAGGACGTAGTACCACTGAATATTCCATCACAGATACTTTGATAATACTTTAAGTGTATCTTAAAACGGATATTTGCAGATTTTCAACCAGATTTGTATCAATAACGTGTTGCACATTAACAAAACTTCCCTCTATCTTGGCTGAGCCCTTGAAAGGTCCCGTGTCCCAGCGCTAACTCTATTAATTTAATAATGAAACATAACTTTCTGTTGCCATCCTTGGAAAACAAATTAAGTTCAGAGAGACTCACAGAGCTCAGATCCGACTCTCAGTGCTGATTAAATATGACTCAAGAGTTTGTTGCGGCTCAGCTTGTTTCTCGCCTCAAATGTTGTAACAAACACATTTTAGTGTTTAACTGTTTAGCTGCGATACCACAAAGTTAAACCAGGACGCCAACTCGCCCGGCTTCACTCTCCAGGTCCAGTGCAGCCCAGTGCATTCTGGTTGTTGTAGGTTTTCTACCTTTCGAGCAAAAGGAAATAGCTCAGCGCTTTTTTTTCTGTTTTTTTTCTGGTCATTTAGCACCACTTTGAAAAGTATTTGCATCTTTCTACTTCATAGACAATCTAGTTTTACGAGATGTTTCCAGTGGTGAAAAACTGCTTTAATGGGCAAACGAATGCTTATCGGTCTCTTGATTACATTACTGTTGATTTATTACAGCTGTGTGTACAAAGAGGCAGACCACCACAACAGCCACACAACATGTGACAGAGTAGTAAAAGGAGCCATTTACAGATCCAGTTGAACAATATTATCCTACAGGGATTGTAGCTCTGGTGAAGCGACGGATGTAAGTCAGACATTCGCTTGACTTTTAGCTCCGTTTTGGTCTCCACCAACCACTGAGAATAATCTGCTGGACTTGTTACTGCAGATGTTTGTTTGGGTCACTATTGAACAGTTCAGATAAAGTTTCTCTGCAGAAAATGGCTTCTTGGTGCTGCTTGAAAAGGGTTTGTTGAGAGAAGTGAATTTCAACCGCATGGTCACATTAAATGTCCACTTACATCCAAAACAACGGGAAAAAAACAGGCTAAAAAGCTGCGTAGAGCAGCTGAATGCAGAAATACTCACAGGTGATTTATCTCTCAGGTCATTGACATGGTTGCCTTAGTAACCAATTAAACTGGATCTTACTTGATGGATCTTGTAATCCATCCAAGACGTGGAGTCAAATACTACTGTTTGTTTATGTAAAACCGCATCAATGTTACATAATGCATTAAAAATATCCACTTTGAGTGTTTTTGTATGTAAACTGAACAGGAATGTGTCATGTTGCAGTGAACACACACATGTGGAATATACTGCATTCTCTATGTAAGTAAAATGAATCATAGCTGTTGGGAAAACATCCAAATTACCAAAAAAATGGCTTTTTACTGTATCATCTAGTTTAAATCCCTGTAGCTCAGCGACATGGAACATTTCATCTCTTCAGACTGAAGTCTCAACATTCATGGGAACCAGCTCCTTCCTGCAGCCTCTGGACCCGGGCCAAAAACTCTACAGTTTTCTCTCAAGAGGCCGTTTGGCTGCTCCGTCGTTGGGCTGTGAAAGTTTGTCAATTACTGTAAGCGCTGATAAACCAAGGAGACGAAGAAGAAGAAGAAACTGAGCGGGAATCCGTTGAGTAATCGGCGCTCGTAACTGTTGGGGAGGCAGAGAGAGGAAGCTGGAGACGGGCTGATAAGTCGCGTCGTATTCTGTGTGGTTTCCATACCAACTGCCAACCTCGTGCACTGTGACCGTCGGCTGATCCGTCCTCACATGAGAAATCTTTGCCTCCCTTAACTTTTTTACTGCGTGCTCAGACCCGAAGTGCACAAAGAGGGAAACACGCCTTGTCCGCTCCACCTAAGTCGCTTGTGTCGCTTTTGTCACCCGGTTCGTTCTTGCTTCTAAATTTAAAGGACCCGCACGCCACTCGCGTTAAACACCACCACGCAACTACTGCTGTAGCACAGCCCGTTGATCACGGAAAGTTACTTGATGGAAAGTTACTTGATAAAGTAATTAAAAACAGAATTACTCCACAATCGTATTTACAAATAAACACTGATTTTGCCGAATGTATGACGAAATTGTGTGAGTTGCAACGTAGCATGCTAGCATGCATCCCTATACGCGAACAGGGTCAAATCGTAGAGGACCAGGTGTTCTGCTACGGCAGTAATCAACATTTCCAGCGCCATCTCGGAACGAATGTTTGGTAGGAACTAAAATTACGCTGGTTGTTCTCTGGGACCGACCTGACTGAGAGACGACAGCAGAACGAGACCTCCCCATTGGTTATCGCATGGCTTTTCCACCTAGACGCGAAATAGCTCATTACATAAAGTTGCAGAATTTTTACTTGTTTTTTCCTCTTAATCTGCCTTTTCCACTTTTCCACTTTTCCTTCCTTCTCCACCTGGCTCCCAATAAAAAGTGAATGACTTCTGAGATCATTTTCCTCTTTGTACGCACCTTCAGCCTATAGATTATATTAGTCCAACATCAGGGTCCTGACAAGCTAGATAAACCACAGACCTGTTACATACAGCACAATGTATGGAAAACAGAGGTCTGGTGGGTTGTTTTGGTTGATTGAGGGGAATTCTTGGGGGCGATCCATAACACTGATCTGTGACCCGCTCCACAGAAAGAGGAGGCTGGACTCAGAGGTCAGGATACAGTCCTGCTCCCTTTCCAGCTGAATCATAGAAGAGTGACGATGACGCTCAATTCACACTTACTAGTTATTTTAACTTCTTTATCTGGATCCAAGGAAACGAGCTCAACGTGCACGAGAACCAGAACGGACTCAGTTCAACACACAGTTGAATAAACAGGAAGTGTGTCAGAATTTCCCAACCTTTCATTGACAGTGACCTAATGCTCATATTCAAAGTTTGCCATTTATAAAGTGGATGACACAGCATCACCTGTGACTCATGAGCGTATGAGTTTTAAACCTGCTGGATGATACGAGCCTTTTAGATTATTTCCACATGAGGTCATTTTTAAATCCACACGTGAAAACAGTCCAGTCACTTCAGTAAAATGTCCAGTCGACATGTGACATTATTTTATTGTTACGTTAGATTTCTTTGGGATAGTTTAGTCACTTTTCCACTGGCTGCATAAATATTGTGTAATTTTGAGTTTTCTGTCTGAACTCTGACCCACAAACGAGGCCTTTTGTACTCGACATCACTGTGTGTTCAGTGTATTTGAAGCATCGTGGCTCGGTTGTTGTCATCGCTCTGTGTGTGTGTGTGTGTGTGTGTGTGTGTGTGTGTGTGGGCTGATTAAACAGTGGTGAAAAGACATGAGGGCTTTGAGTGGCTTAAAAAAACGTGTCAACACACAAACAAACAGGCTGTATTCACCTCTCATCTCTGTTAGCGCGTCTCCATCCCTCCGTTAGTTGTGTCTCCAATAGCTCCGTCTCCATCTTCTTCTCAGATTGGCCGTACAGGTTTTACTTGCGATGACCATAATTGTATTAGCTTCAGAACTCTGTGTCAACACTGGAACTAACTGTATCGTACCTCGACCTGCCGGGATTTCAGTTTTCTGGCTCGGCCTTCCTAAACCTCTTTCACTGTCTTGTGGACGCCGACACGACAAACCTTTGCTGCGTTTTGTCTGTACGATCACACGTCGACAGCGTTTTGGGGGACTGTAAACTTTTGTAAACTATCCTGTAAACTGGCAATACGCGACACCTACTGGCCCGGCATGCAAACTGCAGCGTTTCCTAACATTTTTGCAGCATCCGTTTGTACAATGTTGTCGTAAGAATGTGGATGAAGCAGAAAACGTGGAAAAAACATGAACTCCTCTAACTATCAAACCACTTGCAGACATTTTAATCTTACTCAGTCTTACTGGACCGACATCTACATGAGCAGTGAGCTGGCTTTTTGTTCATTTACTCTTAAAAAAGTGAAGAAAAAAAATCATTAATAATGTAAAGTCTCCTGTTTGTGCATGCAAGCACTGTATATGTGAGTTTGTTTGAATCTGCCGAGCCAGGATTGTAAACGGTTAGGTAGACCGGGGGCGGAGGAGAGGGGCAGTCCAAGTGCGACCCGGCTGCAGTGGGAGGGGAGCTGTTAAACAACTGTAACACAGACAGACAGCTGGACTTCACATGCTGATGACAGGACGCACGGACCGGCCCACGTTTGACCGACAGCAGCGAAAGGCCTTCCCTCAGACCCGTCGAGGAGCGTCGGCTGGATCTACGGTCTCAAAGTCTAGAAGAAACCTGCTGAGTGTGAGTCCGAGCTGTTTATTCATCACAGTTAATGGATTGTAGTTTGAGCCAAGATAAGGAGGGATAATGCAATCAAGAGAAAGAAAAGCAATCTGGCGTATTGTTTCAGAATCAACAAGAAGGGAATGTAACTGGGTCGAAGCCCAAGGTCCCATCTGTGAATGTCTCCTACAACATTATCTCAAACGCCAATTCATTTCACAGATCTCATATGAATTTACTTCTGACAGCCACATCTGTTTTTACACTCCTGTCTGTGTTGCTATGTGGATGGAGTTACTGTAACCCGACCAGCCTCCACATTTGTGTCCTCTGGCCGAGGTCCTATCTACGGTCTCGGTATGCACTCTCGCCGTCTGCCGCGCTAACGTGAAGATAAGTTCGTGCCACTTTAACGACGGACGTGAAACGTTAGACGGCGCTCCAGATGCAACGTAATTCAGCATCTCAAGCCTGAATGTTTGTTATGTGGCTCTCTCTCTCCCCGGAGAGTTTGGCTGTGGCCCCGGCTTCGCAAACACAGTAAACTTAACACTCCCGTGTCCACTCAGCCCACTGATTGTCAGTGTTTTACAAACATTGACATATAAGGGATGGGAGCGGGGAGCGCCTGCACAGCTACGCCACCGTTTTACCAAGAGCTCTCCTCTATAAGTCGCCGTAAACTTTTCGCTGCTGACCACTTCACAGCTCCCCTGATCGAGCCTCAGTAAACACTCCGAGTGACCCCAGATTGAACACACGACACATATCAGCGGCGACAAACAGACTAATCATATCTGACAAAGAGCTGCTTCTGTGCAGCTCAGGCGAGGAATGTCACATACTTTGATTGCAGCGCTCTGACTCGCAGCAGCACTTGAAGGCTGTGATCTGGTCCTGTCACCGTCCTCTGCTTGCTAGCGGGCGTGTGGACGTGAGCGCCAGCAGAAAGGCCCTCCGTTTTCACGCCAGTGTGAGGAACACATGCAGAGGCATCCAGGAAGTGTGAGCTAAGTGCTGAAGAACAGAGAGTGGATGTTGACAGGGGTTATCTGAGGCCGGGTGGCTCCTCTGCTCCTCGGCCAGACGGCTAATGCGGAGAAGAGAGCGCCCGTTTGATGATGTGCCGTCCACTGAGGAAGTGCAGCAGGGTGGGACATGTTTGGATGTTTAGACAGGGAAAGATGCATTTGATGACTGACAAACATAATACAAAGCGCTGTCAGAAACACATGTATTTGGACGTAATGCCATAATTAAGACCCTGACGCTGAAGAAGTAACTAATCCAACAATCTGCTTCAGGTGAATTATTACAGACATTGGTTAATCTTGCATCTCGTAACTCTTGAGTAGAGATAAGAAAGTCAACTCATTCTCTGTAATATTTACAGTTTTGTCCACTCCCCACACTCCTGGAATTCCATTCATTGCAACACCCATATTTATGAGACTTCCGTCGACATACACGTGAAGAACAGGGGCTGCAGTTCAGGGTGGAACACCATCTCACTCCCCCTGGAAGTGACTCATGTCAAACAGAGGAGAGCCCCAGATGCTACCTCGCCCTCCCTCACTGCGCTGGGTTTACCCATCCACACTTTCACACACACAGTGAGTCACAGGGCTCGGGACCTGAATAGCAAGCGAGGGGGGAAAAGACCCGCACAAAGCTTCATTACAGCGGTGTTGATGTTTCTGCTTTCCATGGCAACAAGAAGCTCAGATGACGAGGAAGTTTATCATTCTGGAAAAAGTCCTAGATATCGTACCGCCACTGTGCTGTGAACACAAACGCAACCAAACCCACGAAAGTCCTGATGAAGATGTTTTAATTTTTACAATCTTTAACATCGTCAAGCCAAAAATATCAGCCGTCGAATCTGGTATGAAATCTTTTGCCAATTGTGTCAAACTTTCACTTAAAGTTTGCTTTTCTTGTACTAAGAATATTCTAGTTTAATTTACTTTAAAGTTGAACTTAATGAATCTGTTTTGAAGTACATCTTACGTATTCTTTGATTAAGCACAAAAAGTAAAACTTAAAATAATATCTAAGTTCAATCAAGTGTGTTATTTTGTCACAAGGGATGTGTTCTTATTTATTGATTTCTGTTCGATCTATCTAAAAAAATCTTTAAAAATACTCTGTAACAAGCATGAATTCATATTTTTAATTTGGTTAAAGTTTAAACGAACAAAAGTCTTCCTAAAGTAAAGTACCAAAAGTACTCGTTAGGCAAAATGGGATAATTCAGAATATTGGTCATTATACTTCTTCTCCAGGTTCAATAAAGTTTTATTTTGAACCTAAAATATGACACCATGAGATTTTTGTTCATTATATTTTGCATTATTAAAGTATAATCTTTAAAGTAACTTGTAGCTGAAGTTGTCAAATGTAGTAAAAGTATAAAGTGGCGGAAAATGGAGATACTCAAGTGAAGTAAAAGTACCTCAAACTGATCTGCAAATTCATCATTAATCGATCAGTCACCATCGACAAATGTAATTCCAGAGTATATTAGAATTTGTAAACACAGTAATATAATCTGTAAAGTGTCTCTGAGAGAAGGAACAAACAAAACCCTCGACAGCAGATCGCTGCTCTGAGTTACCACGGCAGCCAAACAATGACCCGCTCACTTCACATACTATGGCGAGTTAGTAACTAAGGCAACCCATGCGCGATTACGCACGGAGCATCTATATTGGGAACCCTGGCTGCGGACCAGGAGGGTCACTCCATGACGCAGCGACGCACGCAGGGCGTTGTTCTTCCATAATGAGACACTTTATAACAGCACGTCAGCCCTGGCATCAATCTAGTCTGAGAGCGACTTGTAGGACTGAGGGACTAACCGCTGCTGCTGCTGCTGGACTCATTTGGGAAAACTTGCTTTTGCGTCTTGCGAGTCTGAACCTCCTGGTTTTTCTTTTTTTGTGGGAATACAAGCTGCGCGCTCTCAGTAAGTTGGACTTTGGTCTCTTTCTAAACTTCCTCATGTTCAGCTGCGCGCAGTCCGTCCTGGCGGATTTTAAAAAAAGAAGGAAACGCACGCTTGTCTCTGGGATACCCGCTGATCCAGTGCGCGCACAGACTGAGGACTAAGCTGTGGTCGCTGCTCTTCAGCGTTTTAGTCGCTTAGAAAAGATTTCATACGCTTAAATGTACGTTTACTGCGTTCTTTAAGTGTTGTTATATAGTTTGTGAATAACCGATAGAAATAAACGCTCTTCACTTCAGTTTTAGGGATGAAATCGGCTATTTAAAGCCATTAAAAGACAGATTACCACTCAATAACTATAACGCTTGTTTAACTGAGTCTAATTGGAGTAAATAATAACAAAAGATGTTGAGCTCATCCCAAAAGTTCAGTTCTGTCGCCAAAACCAGCTGTTTAATGTCAGTAAAGGGCGCCTGGAGACAGTTTCCTCACGCGTAAAACACGAAGAACGACTTTATTTTAAATGTGGTGTTATTACTGTATCATCGTGGACAGAGACAGGTCCGGATGAAGTTTCTCTGAAGCCTCTGATCTGCTGCAGCGACACACCCATGTCCCACCAAACTGACACACACACACACACACACACACACACACTCTGACAGACACTCTCTCCTCTTCTCATTACTGTCCAGATCGTCAGTAAAGATGCTGCTCCTACTACTGGGAATCATCCTCCTGCACGTCGCTGCTCTGGTTCTCCTGTTTGTGTCCACAATAGTCAGCGTGAGTAAAAACTGTCTTGTTGTTTCTTCTTTATATAATCCATAAGAATTGAGTTAAAAACTCTTAAAGCTCAGAGTCATCTTGTACCTGCAGGAGGAAATGTTTGTCTCCATGATTTAACAGTTGTGTGTTTGGAACGAGCCTTCTCTCTTCACTTTACTGACCCCAGCTTCATGTTGTTGACTTCAGGTCTGGACGTCAAGTGAAACTAGCACCTCAGACCTCTGGATAAACTGCACTACTGCCAATGGAGGATACCACTGTGACCCGGCGTCAACTGGAGGTCAGACACCTGCCTAGCTTTGAACTGTTCC
>CAEMYA010000113.1:921679-936840 GCA_903131615.1 Diplodus sargus
CTCTCTTCACTTTACTGACCCCAGCTTCATGTTGTTGACTTCAGGTCTGGACGTCAAGTGAAACTAGCACCTCAGACCTCTGGATAAACTGCACTACTGCCAATGGAGGATACCACTGTGACCCGGCATCAACTGGAGGTCAGACACCTGCCTAGCTTTGAACTGTTCCCCCTTACAGACCACCTTAACCACCTGTTCACTGTGTATCCACTGTACAGTGGCATTTATATCATTGCTGTGAAGCTGTGGCACATTCTCAGGATGTTTCTCAGGTTTTCTTCGGACAAGATTATCTCAGAAAAAAGCTCGATAGCATTGAAGGCATCCACACATATTAAAGGGGGGCTTGAACTTTGGAGAAATGACTTGCAGGAATTCCAACATTTACCACCTGATGATGATGATGATGATGATGATGGTGGTGTGGGTGTGTCACGGCTCCTCCAGGACTCTGGTGCCATCTAGGGCAGAGAATGTGGCAGTGCTGTTTTGAAGTGCGAGCTGATAGGCTGCCGCCGTATAAATAGTCGTGGTGTGATGTCCATATTCAGGGCTCAGGTCGGGGGAGCCCGTGGCGACAGGGCTGTGGACGACCGGGGTGGGGCTGCTGGGAGTATTTAAAGTTTTCAGTGTATGTGTGTGACAGAGTGTTTGAAAGCAGTTAGAGACCTTGGACTACCTCGTAGCTGATGGAGGGTCACGCCCAGTGTCAGATCAGAGCGTCCAGTGTTAGTTTGCAGGGATCACTGGGACAGCTGCAGCAGGCGGAGATTTATTTAGACACCTCCACATGTTTGAATCCGATCCCTCGGGAGTAGATAGATATTTATGAGGAGATTCAAGCAACAAGTTCATGTGAGAGCTCTGTATGTTTTGCTGGCTGCAGCCGGGTGATGTCATGTGTCTAGAATGAGCGGTGGTGCAGCAGCAGCAGCAGCAGCAGCAGCGCCTGCGTGCCCTGCCAGGTAGTCCGATGGCGCAGCCGGTTTGTTTGACTTGCTCTCATAAGTGCACTGACGCACAGTGTTTATTTAACGAGGGCGCGTGTGCCCGGCTCTGTGCTCTGGCTCCAGGAGATGGAAGATAGTGGTCTGCTCTCACATGGCAGGGGCCAAACCCTGCGTTCAAAAGGGGCCCTTTCTGGAAGACTTGCTGAGCAATCAAGTTCTTTGTGCAGTGAATCATAATCGCGTTCGTCGTGGGTTATTTTTAGAGCATTTTCTTAAAACTTCTGAGTTTCCCCCTCTTGTGGTCGCCTCGGTTACAAAAGATACTCGCTGCAATTCATTTTGATGACGCTCGAGTGAGATGTCACGGTCATCACATGCTGAGGTTGAGTTAAACATCACAGCGAGGGAGAAATGACCTCACAGAACTGACTCATCCTAAAATCAGCCTTTTTGAGGTAGAATGTCCTCTGAGCCGGCCTGCAGTACATAAACATGGAGAAGTAAATACTACAGCGGTTTCTTAGTTGTGTTGTGCACCACCCCTCGGTACAGTGGAGGGTGTAGGGGCCTCTGAATGGAAAGCAGCAAACACCAACTTCCTGTTTGGACTCACAGTGAAAACCTTGTTCATCTGCATTGTAACACCACAATCATTAACCACAGACACTCGCTTATTAGCGACGCTCTCGGCCCTGAGCGGCGCCTCGTGCTCGGAAATGCCCCGCGTCGCTGTTTCCTACGAGCGGTCGGCGAAGGAAGGAAGGACGGCAAGATGTGTGTTTATCAGAGCAGTGATGGATTGTCGGTATTTATAGAAGAGCGCTATTCATAAGACAGGGATGGGACATTTCGCCCGCTTCTCACAGCGCTATCACACGTGTCTGGGAGCGGCGTCATTAAAGTGGAATCTAATTGTTGCTCTGGTGCCGTTTTGTGCTGGATGGAGATTTGCAGCGTGTCGGGTTTCCTCTCATATCTCATCCCCTCCGAGCCGACGATCATCAGGATGTACTGTAGGCTTGTTTTTGTAGGTAACCTGATGCCAGGCAGCTGAACCCTGCACAATCACTCAAGATTCAAATCCATAACAGAGATGTCGCTGTTGTGTCTCTCCTGGAAAGCTGCACTCATTCTTTGTAAATCTTCCTACTCAGAATCTATGAAGTGGTTTACTGTAGCCTAAAGCGTTACAATGTGGTGAGTCCAAGTCATAAGATTACACAAAGTAAGTTGTCTCATCACTTAATCATCCTTTTTGTAGTTTGAGCGCTGATAAATTATGCATCGCCCCGTTTCTCCCGTGTTGTAAGTGCCCCCCGCCATCAAACCACAACATGCCTTTGATTTACATAATGCAAGCGGATCAATAAACCGCAGATGCCCGAGAACGCCGAAGGAAACGCATCAGAGATTTGAATGTCTGTAGCGGCGGCACGCAAATGGAGCAATAATAAAACTTTTTATAGGCTTGTCTGGAATATCTGATGAGCCTCAGAGAGGACAAAGGTGAATGGGTGGACAACTGCTGCCAGTTAGTGCTGTAATAAATGGCATTTTCACCGCTATCGTGATATGAACATGCACTGAGACACACTGTGGAAGACAAAGTCATTTTATTTACATGCATCATCTGTAAACACTCTATGCGATGGAGTGATGGATAACGGTTGTTGAAGTATACCGGTTTTTGACGATGCAGTAACTAGCTAGCTAGCTACCACAGTGTGTGGCTGCTGTCGATATAACAAGGAAAATCTGGATGCAGCGTCTGAACTGGAGCCACATTCTTCCTATAAAAGCTGCTCAGTCGCGCATGAAGCCAAAAACTTCATGGGTGTAAAATTACCGAGATTCTCCGTTTGGTGGAGCCTCACTAACTTGAATTTCGATTATTATTATTATTTAATGGTGCAGCTCTTCTAGACCTTTCAAATGTAATCAGATGAATAGAGAAGTATCCTCTCTTTTACAGCCACTCCTTTAACATGTCTTTTTCGGCCTCGATGCATCATGTGATGTTGTAATTCCACAATTTGGCCACTATGGGAAACTGGTTTTAAAGCCTGCCGCTCGTCCTGTTTGGTGCTACTACTGCCACAAAAAATAACGTCAGAGCGGATGACAAACAAGAGTGAGAGTCTCCAACCGCAACAGCAAAAACTTAGCTAGCCAGAGTTTTTTGTATTCTGAAAATTCTCCATAGATATCGCGATAAAATTGTCTGAATGATATATTTGGGCCACGATAAACACGTAGTGAATATGTGATATTGGATACGTAGGCCACGTGTTCTCTGGCTAATCCTCAGGTAGCAGTTAGCAACCCTCAGATTAATTGTTGTCAATTTGATGTTGACTGGGAGAGAAGCTAGCACAACAACTTAGGAACCACCAAAAAACCTGGCTGGACGATACACTTATATCATATCGTTATCGTGATATGAGACTGAATATAAACATTGTTATATAGTGACATGGCAACATTGTTTTTTCCCTGTTTCAATGGCTAAATTACAGTAAAGTGATGTCATTTTCTGAACATACTAGATGTTCTGCTTGTTTTAAGACTTTCTGAGGAGAGAAATATCGCGATATATATTGTGTATCGCGATACAGCCTAAAAATATCGCAAGAATACTTGACGACCATGTCGCCCAGACCCTGCTGGATAGAAACAGAGATACAGAGATAGAGATAGAGGGAAGGTGCTCTTAGGAAACCTGAGAGGCCACAGCGAGGCAGCACAGATAACTCCCAGACAAGAAATAAACCCTGCTTGGAAGTCCTGGGATTCCTAGCATGGTGGCACAAATGAAGCGAGCCAAACAAACATCGCCTCAGATAGACAGAGGCAGCGCAGATAGACGGTCTTCCCCGTCGATACAGGTGTCTAATGGGTTAATGGATTCTAGCAGCGCGGCCTGGGAGGACTAGGAGCAACGATCGATGCGGTACATTTAGTCGTAGGTTCTGCTGTGTGTGTGTGTGTGTGTGTGTGTGTGTGTGTGTGTGTGTGTGTGGAGGGGGCTTTTAGGAATAAGATACCCAGGTTCCATTGTTATGGATCCATTACACATTCCCAGAAGAAAACATATCCAGGAGCTCATTACGATCTCTGAGAGGATGCTCAGGATCAGCACACCAGTCAAAGCATTTGTTTGTTCTCCACTCACCCTTCACACACTCATTAAAGCCAACGTTGTGCACAAATGCTGCTTTAGATGATGATCAGTTATTGACCCTCTCCTCCTCCTCCTCCTTCTCCTGCAGAGTGGATCCAGGCGGTCCAGGCTCTCATGATCCTGTCCATCATCTTCAGCTGCCTGTCCCTCCTCCTCTTCTTCATCCAGCTCTTCACTTTGCAGAAGGGCGGACGCTTCTTCCTCACCGGAACCTTCCAGATCCTCGCCAGTGAGTTCAGTCCGCCTCACGCACACACAAGTTCATCTAACATAACGGAGATCAGATGGACATTTTACTGGATTAGATTCAGCCGGTATCATCAGAAAAACAGGGTTTTGCTGATAAACTACTGATAATAAATGTCAGTTAACCATGAATTTACCATTTATTAATGATGGTTATTCTAAAGTGTTTCTACGCTTGATCATACAGTCTGTTACGGCCCGTGAGCCAAAGATAGTCGGCTAAGCAGCCCTTTCATTAGTTTCCTCTGTTGCTAGTCACATAAATACTTAATTTAAAACTTATTACTAACAAAGTGGAGCAAAGAAATAGTGCAGTGTTCAACAAATGACGATGAGATTAGACAGAGAATGGAAGCAAAACTTCACGTCTGACACGTCAGGAATGTGATTTTCAGCATTTTTTTTGCATGACAAACTATCGCTGCGTAATCGATCACATGATTAATCTTCTCTGATTCGCTCAATTAGGACAGTAACAGTTGAGCAGTCTGAAAAAAACACCGCTTGCACAGAGCCAGGTATAGAGACGAAGCAGCAGCAGATGCTCACGCTGCGTCGGCTGTGGGAGGGAATTAAATTAAGAGTCTGAGCCAGTTACTAATGGTTTAATGCTCCACTTGTCTATTGTACTTCATGCCCTTTTAGTCAGAGCGGCTCCACTGCCAGTCCATTGTGCCTCGCTCTTGGCAGCCCTTTCCAACATCCCAGGTTTGCTCTCCGTACCGTGCCAGCGCATTCGCCTGGCACCCAGGTGCCCACTCAGCCAAACACACTGACACCGGGCCGGCTGCCAGCTGCACAAGTTGAAATGTCAGGAAGGCTGGCGGTGCGGGGGGCTGACAAGCAAATTATGCCATGTCAGACCGTGGAGATGGGCAGAGCAGGGGAAGGCTGGAGCTGGAGGTGGAGTTCGATAAACAGGAAACACTATGATGTAATGTGGAGGGATGCCTTCTGGGAAACACTGACCTGCCCGCCTCCGCTGGGCAGACTGGGTTCATCCCAGGACACAAGACGGAGAGCACAACACTGCAGAGAAATACGATCTGATGATTGAACGTTGTTCTCTTCCTCCCTGCAGGTTTGTTCGTGATGAGCGGAGCCATCATCTACACGGTGATGAGTCCGGACTGGGTGCCGGAGGTGAGCGCCTTCGGCTACTCCTACATCCTGGCGTGGGTCGCCTTCCCGCTGGCGCTGATCAGCGGACTCATCTACGTCATCTTGAGGAAGCGAGAATGAGCCGTCACTCCATCCCAGTGTTCCCAGTAACCCCCCCGCCGCCCCACTGCAAGCGTCACCAGTCCCCCTCTGAAGCGTCGGCTCTGACGCCCGAGTAACAATGGAGCCACCAGGCCAATTACATCACAGAGATCGGGGGGGTGTAATACCAAAAAATCAACATGCAAACCAACACAAAAACAACCAATACTGTCTCAGTTAAAAGATGTATATAGTATCTATGGTTTAAAACCTATTTATAACACTTTTTACATATATGTACATAGTTTTTGTGTTGCTCTGTCGACGGATGCTCGTCTGAGCTTTGTTTCAGCTGATTAAGTGCCTCGTGTTTGTTTGTAATGATGAAATAATTAGATGCTACTTTGTCGTGTTTCTTCGTCGCCTTTTTTTGTTTTGTTTTTGTTAAATTGCCAAATAATGAGTAAAAAAAAAAAAATTTCTTGGAGTATATTAACCAAAGTGCATGTATAGAAATAGAAGGGTTAGAAGATTACTTTTTTTTTTTTTTTTTTTTGATGGGCTTGCTTTACATAAAAGAGTGGTAACATCCGTGGACCTAGCGTTAGCATTAGCATTAGCCACGAAGTCACAGATCTGGTCCTTTTTTTTTTCTATTTGTGAATTTGCAAGTTTCAGTTTGTTTTTATTTTATTTTTATTTTTTTTCGGTATTTTTGCTATTTTCTTATTTTCAACAAAAAGATGGTGCTATGTATTTATCATTCCTATTAATGACAGCAAAAAAATCATTTTACGAACAGAGTTACTTTTTTGTTTATTGTTTTTCGCCATGAGTTAAAGTGAGAATCAGACAGAGGCGCAGCTGCACGTACAGCAGCCTGACTGCTTCTTTAGGGAACACAGCCGGCTTCACATTGCAGTGTCCGATTTAGTTTTCTTCTTCTTCCTCATCAGCTACTGTAAAAGAAAAAGTAATAAAAGGTAAAAGTAAAAGTAATAATAACTGAGTTTTGGGGTGGGTTCATCCATGAAGTCATTTTGGAATGTCAGTATTATGTGGAGACAGTGAAGTCGCTTCATTTCCCCCTCGTTCTGATGTTCGCCTCTGTTGAAGCCAAATTAAATACCAAAAGAAACAACAACCGTCACAGCCTGATTACAAACATTTGCCACAAAGTCGAAGCCATAAAAGAAAAAAACACCAACACGACAGGATGAAACATTTAGTATTAACTCTACATGTGAGTGAGAAACAGGACGGAGAGGTTTGCAGTGATGATACAAATGTCTGTTTCACATACTTGAAGTTTGACACGCTGCCCACTGACGTCGACATGTGTTGTTGTTTTGTTTCCTCTTCTACTGTATAAAACACTGTTTATATGTTGTGCATAACAGACGTGGATGACAATCTTAGCAAAAAAAACAACAAAAAAAAACACTTACTCAATAAAAAAACTACTCTCACATTATCTAATACTGTGTATTCCACTGTTGCAAGGGACTGGATTCACGCTAACACTCGATGCATGAGGAGCAAATATTACATAATGCAGAAATTCGAGTCATTTCTAAGCTGCCTCTGGGGAAAAAAACACAAAAAATCTGCCGGTAAACGGGGATAGATGTTAGATATTAAAATGGAAGAACCATTTGTGGCGGTGAATCCGTTATGATTGACGGTAGCTGCGTGTTCCTGGATCAAAGATGTCAGCAGGTGATATTCGGCGTGTAAATTCCCGGCCGAGCGAGTTTCTACCTTTTGCAGCACGCGATCAAAATGGAGCTGCCTCGTGCACGCGGTTGCAAACGCTGCGAGCGACTTGTGTTACACGCGCTGAGCGGCACAGGCATTCAAAACATGCAGCTAGCGTTTCAGTGTCAACAGCGTGTCTCTGTCCCCCTCCAGCATCAGAAATAAGAGGACTTCTTGGACGCGTCTCAAACACTGTGAGCAGAGGGACTGTCCCGCGCCCGCCGTCTCCTGTGAGCGACGTCGTGGCAGGATTGAAGTATTTAAACTCAGAGCTCGCACTAGCCAGTCTGCTGTGGTTCTTTACGCATGACGCTCATGATTTGGGTTCAGTTAGAAGAGATCTCCCTCTAATGACAACTGCCCTCCTTCTTTCTTTTTTGTGACAAAAAGAAAAATGTCTCTGCCATGTTTACACCTTAAAACTTCCAGATGCTCTCTTGATGTTACCAGCTTTGAGTTTAATCATTAAAGGATGTTTCTGACCACCATTACAGAGCGTTTTCCTTTATGTGTGTGTGTGTTTCGATCCACTTCTGGAGAGGCGCCAGTTAGAGTGACGGACGACTCGACTGTCACAGATTAAGGCTAATGGTTTGTGATGATATCTGCTCCTTTTTAAAGACAACAGTCGGGGCGGTGAGCACTCATCCTGATGATAGGCATCTAAATCTCCGGCAGTGAAAGAGTACTCTGAGGAGGAGGATTCTTTGCTGCAGGCCTGAGAGGTCACAGCCTCCCACGGCCTCCCACTGCCTCCCCCCTCCTGACACACAAGCACTGGGTGAAATGGGGACGCTGCTTTATGATCTGTGTGTCGATCCGGCCTCGAAATATCTGTGTGTGTGTGTGGTTTGTTTCTCCTGATGTCACACTTTTCTTTATTTTCGGTAAAACATAAAATCTATTCTCATGTCTTATGAAATACCGCCACCTGCTGGTTGCACATAGTAACAACAACAGAATCAACACATCCCACCAGGTTAGCAAACACTTCCTCCATGTGGAGCAACATGAGCACTACACTCAGTCCAGCTTGATGTTCTGGAGGCGGTGGGAGGACTCTCTCAGGTTCAGATCATTTCTCCCTTATTAAAACGTGTTAAACCTCATTAATCCTATATATGATCATTAGGCCTCGTCCAGAGCTCAGCTTGTTTACGTGGGTGGATGCGTTCTTCCATTAGCATGCACACATGTGATAGAGCAGAGGTGATTTCTCTCACTTGTCTCGCTCTCTATTACCCTTCAGTCAATCTAATGAACGCTCCTCCTCCTCCTCCTCCTTCGCAGCCATTACGAAGGATTATATGGCACATCATTAGAGGAAAAAGGCGGAAGACAAAAGGCCTCCTCGCGTTTGATTAATTATTTGATAAATTCAGACAAAACGTGGTGTCGCAAAATAAAGTATGCAAGGAAAGGAGTGTGGAAGGAGGTCTGTGGTGGGTCAGACATCTTCAGTCCATCACAGATTATTGCAAAGCTCAGCTGCACTTACAATTCAAAACACCCAGATCTGGAGGACGTGATGTAGCTTACAGTCTCCACCTGCTGGCCGTGAGGTCCAGTGGAGCCCCGAGGGGTCAGAACAGATCACACTTTGTCAGACAACATGAGCTTCCATAGCTTCAGTGAGCTTGAGTTGGGTCAGATTACTTTGAAATGTAGTTAGTAACTAAATTAATTAAACTACAATTAATTAAATTAATTAAACTACATGTCAAATATTGTTTTTAGTAACTGAACCCATCGGATTACAAAAAAAAAACAAAAAAACGCTGCCACAAAGTTCCACAAATATTCTTTGGTGGAGAACACTAACAAAACACAAAATCTCCCATTGTGTTCACCTGAGGTGAGATCAGAGATGACTCACCTGCATTTCATTCTCATCAGTGATCAAGCCTCGTGCTCTCACATGGAGTTCTGCTCGTTCAGCACGTTCAGATTTAGGGTGATGTTGTAGTTGTGCAGTGGTTGGCACAGTTGCCTCACAGGAAGAAGGTTCTGGGTTCAGATCTCAGTTACGGCAGAGTCTTTCTGTGTGGAGTTTGCATGAATTTCCTTCAGGTACTGTTCCCCTGATCAGGACACTGGCTCAGATCTGGAGTTGGTCCCGGGACACTGTAGCTGCCCGCTGCTCACTCTGGACGGGTTAAATGCTGAGTACAAGTGTCAAATTTGCAAATTAGACTGGATTACATCCAAATATATTGTTTTTGGTAAAAAGCTTATATGTAGAACACAACATTCATTGTGTTGCTTTGCGTCTGTTCACGAACAATACGATGGTAAAATAAGTTACATTACTTTGATGAAGTCATTAAAATAATATCATCAGCTTCAATCTATTACATTGCAAAAAACAATTCAGAATTTTCATTTAATTTGTCACCAGTCCTACTAAAGTGTACTAAAATCTACTACTCTTATGTATTAAGGGCTTATATGCAAAGATAGTGAAATAAATATAAAGTAAGTAATTAAGAAAAGCAAAATAATAAAGAATGAGAGCAGAGTTCCCTCTTGGATCGGGATAACCGATCAGGGCTGTGACCCCAAAATGTACTCCTGTCTCTTATTTACATTCTCTGCCAGCTCTTCTTCAGAAGATCTGGACGCGTCTAAACCGACTGAACCTTTAAAATGACTACAATGTGTGGCGGGACAAAGCAGACAGGCAGCCAGACATATTCATCACGTCACCCTCAACCAACACCAGTCTGGAGAGATTTGTCCGGTCTCCGTCACGTTAACGACAGCGACGATGACGGAGAAACATTCTGTCGTTTGATAAAAACCACCACCGGGTTTTTTCAGCATTCAATGAACAACATAAACTTGTGATTTTAGACTTTGTGTCTTTTACAAACATGTAAAAAACAACAGAAGAAATCAGCACATTGTGTCTGTGGAGTATTGACTGATACGCATTATTACCTTAGTGCTTAATAGGCGTCTGGGGGTTCCACACATCATTGCTTCGCCGTCATGGGGTCAAAGACAAGCTTTTAAAACAATCACTTTTCCCATTAATGCCTAAAAAACTCCCCCTGTCTTGTCCTCTCCCATCCAATGTCACCCTGTACCCCCCTTTTTTAAATTTCTTTTACCTCCAGCCTACTGGGAGATAGTATTTTCTAATTTCTGGAACACAATGAGGGGGATGTGAACAGAAGGTCCACCTTAATCTATCACAGCTCCTTCAAGGGTGCAGGGGGTGCACGGTGACAGGCACAAAATCGCCGAGCCGGTGGGGAGGAGGGCAACAGAAGCAATTAAGGCTCATGAAATGCAAATGGTGCTTTATGTAAGGGGCTGAGGTTGGGGAGGAGGGCTCGCGCTCTCCTCGTCTTGCTGCCATCTGCTTGCTATCACCACCAGTGGAAGAACCTCTGGGTCTCGGTAATTTGTAGCTTTAATAATTTGCTCCCTCGGTCGGAGGAGGAAGGAGGAGATGGGGCTGAAGGGGCCGAGGACGTGCAGCTGGCGGAGATTAGATTTAGATTAGCTGGTCAGATCACATGGAGAGCTGACCCTCTTACACTTTAGCACGGGCATAAACACACTCGAATGTTCACACGCAAGCATGCGCACATATGCATCACATGTGCGGGCAGACGCGTACGCTCACTCTCGCTTCCACTCTTGCACAATACTCGCCTGTGCGCCATCAAAGTTGACCCTGATCCAAGGTGTACTTCGAGCCAAGTGGGTCCATAAATCCCAGAGGATGTCTAGAGGTTAGTTAGGAACATGATCCCGGGCCGCTGGGGGCTGAGCCGTAACCTCAGGAGCAGATCCAGGGCCCGACTTTCCCCGGAGCGCCGTGCGAAGGGGTCAGAGTGGACACAGTGTGTTTTTCTGCCTTTTTTTCCCCAATGACACAGTCACTCATTCGTCACGCAGAACAGAAGGACCTTATTGAAGAACGTACGCTCTCCCGATACCAACCCTACCAGCCCATTCCCAAGGTCAAGACCGGGACAAGGTCATCACCACACACAGCTGACCCCTGACCCTGTGGGCGTCCATCTTGCTCAGGAAATAAAGCAGAGATTGGCAGCTGATGGAGTCGAGGACTAAATCAACTTCAGCCTCACTCATACATCAAAATCACTTCCACCGTCGCACACTGACACGGAGGCCCTAATCACTTTATCGGCGATGAAAGACGAGTAGAGGCACAATCAGATGGATTGTGTTGGATTTCTGGCGTGAAAATGCGCCTCTCGGTCTTTGAATGCGGTCGGACGATGACTTCAGCATCAGTGAAGGCACCTTTAGCAGCTGGGGAGCATCAGCGAACACATGATAGCCAACAAAAAAAGACTCATGAAACCAAAGTTGTGCTTGTAACACTTTTACTGACAGCCACACACGTGTTTGACTCAGGAGGATTTCTTAAAGGAGACATATCATCCTCATTTTCATTTTATTCATGTTCATAATCTTATTTTGGGGAATACTAGAATAGCTTTACATGGTTTGATGCTCAAAAAGCTCATCCGTTATCTCATATTTCCCAGTTCTGCAGCTCTGCCTGAAACACTTAAGCCCCTCCTCCTGAACACCCAGTCTGCTCTGATTGGTCAGCTCACACACGCCTGAGCCAGCACGACTCACTGTATCTCCAGTCGTAGTTTCAGCCTCAAGTTAGCTGCACTTCTACAGTCAATTGAAGCATAAATTATGCAAATGTTTGACATGGTGAGGTGGTGTGATGTCACAAAGTCACGGAATTAAAGGCGGGACGACTGACGAGACGTTTCAGTGTTTTCTGTGGGAGAGAGGAGCTCTGTGGGCTTTTACATTTTCAGGATCTTTGACATGCTGGAATCAATATAACACACTTAAGGCTGCGAGCGAGAAAAAGGACTTTGTCAGCCAGTCAAACAATACGGATCACATGTGTCGTAGCATGAAGGACGAGAAGTCACGCAGGAGTCACATGCCACACGACAGTGAAAGCATGTGCCTGCGCCGGACTTCCATTTCAATGCAGCCCGCTCTGACACGGGCGCGATAGGAATCTGTCGGCTCTATATGGAGCAAATAACAGCGCCGATGTTCCATCGTAATTATAGCATTTAATACCCGCACCACACACACACACAGACACACACAAAGGCAAGAATTGGGTGCAAAATTGCAAGCTGGGGAGAGACAAAAAGAGCAGCCAGAAAAGTTTCAAGCCTGGCATTGAGCTGAGCCGAACAAGGCTGCTTTTACTCTCCGCAGACAGACAGACAACTCTCATGAGGTCCAGTAAAGCTTCATTCTGGCAGGATGGACGGCAGTAAAAAGCTCTGTGAATGGTGTAGATGAAGCCTCGTAAATTCCCCAGGCAATAACGGGGGGCCTCCTATGAGAATGGAATACTCAGCAGCCAAGTTATTTGGAGCCGTGCTGCATTTTAGACTCTGACAGCGCCATTCATTCGAGGTTATGTAGATACTTTTTTTTACGATCTCTCCATTCCACTCTCGTATAGCACACACACACACACACACACACACACACACACACACACACACACACACACAAATTAGACTGTAGCAAGTGTTCGCACACACTTATATATGTACACACACACATGAGGCAGGGATTGAGAGGTATGGGCAATAACATTAAGCAACCGCAGCATTGGACTTTACATCTAAGTGCAGCAAGTTCTCTGCCCATCATGGAGGGCAACAGGCACTAAATCAGCCCGATGGAGCGAGGAGCAGACAGCTATATGAGCCGGAGATAAAAACCGCCGGGACAGTTCTGGGATGACAAAGAATTAGAAGATCAAATTCCTCTCGGTGTGCATCTCTTCTGCACGGACCGGCACGACGCCGCGCACGCCTCTGTTTCTGCAAAGTTCAGCAAAATGGCTCGGCGCCTTCAAACCTGCTGAGCCTGGAGACGGTATAGACAATGCACCGCCTCGTCATGCAGACACACAGCAGCCTTTATGCATTATATCAGCTCTCTTTTCTGTATTAACTAGTCTATTAATATGACTATCGATCAAATCCCAAATAACCTCATGAATCCATCCTGCGCTTTGCTGCCACTATCTGGACGGTCTGTGTGACAGCATCACATTTTTTTCCTTCTGCAGTGACAAATCTGTATCGGCAGCCCGAACAAAGCGCGTCCTACAACTCTTAAAGGACACCCTGAGATGAATAGTCATGTGATTTATTTACAGCTCAGAAAGGCGTAAATACAACCCCCTAATTATGATATCACTCTGCTTTTGAATAATTGAGCTGATTTGAAAAAAAAAGAAGCTCTTTTTGTCCTTAGAAACATAGACACTCCGACCTGGAGGCTAATGAAACTGTGATTAGTAAACCTAATTAGTCAGCTACTTTTCCCAAGCTTTCGCATGTTCTGAAATCAGCATTCATGTACGTGGACTAGAGACGGGGTGATTAGTGGAACAAAGAAGAATGCTGTAATCTCCTCTCAATGGAGTGTCTGCCGTGGCCCATCAGGAGATTGCAAACCCCGGCGCTGATAGCGAAAGGGGCGACTGACGGGTGCTGGTGAGTGCCCGTGTAGCTGGGAAGACGCTGGAATCCCGGGACAAAGGAGCGAGGGGCCGAGGGGGAGATAAGACGGGACGCAGCGGCATGAATATCCACCGCAAAGGCCGCGCTGCATTATGCATGCATGGCAGCAGAACAAAGAGACAACATACAGTATGCTGTGTATGTATACAGGCGTCACATGTTCAAAAAAAACCCAACAACATCTCATTAACATGCAAATCTATAAAGTCGCCTCGATACATTTCATTATTTTATATTATCCCCATCAAGAGTGTCGTTTCCAGCTGCAAACACACAACACAGTTCACAGTGAACTATTCACCTCTCGTAATGAGAACAGCTCAGAAAAATGCTTCTCGGAGAAGAAAGCAAAGAGAATAATTATCTCCTGACCGTGCACCGTCGGAGTAAGTAGCTAAATAAATAACTAGAATGGCACCCGGTGGACTGATAGCTTCACCAACAGTCTTCTTCATCCTACATACGTTTGATATTTCCTCCTTTTATTCCCAGAGAAATTAACCACAATGTCGGAAAACTTCCGATTCTGCAATGTTAAAGAAAGTGAGAAAAGATTCCTGGATCTGTTCCTTTGTCTGGATCTGCACTGAAAGCTACGGGGTCTGTCCTGGGTCGACATCCATCCTGTATCCAAGTTTCGAGCGGGAAATCAGTTCGGTAGTTTTTGTGCAAACATCGAATAACAAATGTCACATCAGTAGGTTGAAATGAGACCTGGTTCAAGTTTAAAGATATTTGTTGCATAAGTTTAATTTTCCCCCGCAAAAAAATCTTATATCGGATCATTTATCACGTGGACATGTTGATGGGCCACAGTCAGATATATGGCTGCATGTAAGCCCCTGTGTGTGTGTGTGTGTGTGTGTGTGTGTGTGTGTGTGTCTGACTGGGTCTGCACCGGCCTGTAGGTTTGTGTAGCCCCCTGTTGGCCTGACCCTCAGAACCTGCATAAAATCCCTCACCCTTCCCTCGAAAACGCTGTTGCACTTGCAGTTCAGCGCTGTAAATCTCTCACACACACACACACACGCACACACACACACACACACACACACGAACACACACACACGAACAAGAACGTCTGGATAATGTTCACACTGCCACCACTCACACAAGCTTTTCCGTAGTTCAACACGCAGCACTGGGAATTTTGAGGACACCCCCCCTCAACACACACACACCACTCACACACACACACACACACACACACACACACACACCACTCAGCCCCTTTATGCCTTCTTGCTTTCTCCC
>CAEMYA010000113.1:936846-959816 GCA_903131615.1 Diplodus sargus
CACACACACACACACACACACACACACACACACACACACACACACACACCACTCAGCCCCTTTATGCCTTCTTGCTTTCTCCCCCTAACAATCAAAGGCCATATGGCAAACATATTCCTACGGTTCGTTGGCTTTTATGGCTGTTGTTTAAAGAATGGGCTGTGGCTCGGTTGAGGGGTGTTCCGGAGGGGCCAGTTTGAAGGGCGAAATAATATAGTCTGCCCCTCAGTCCATTAGAGAGCCTTTATTTCTATTAGCCCAGTCACTGGGCTCTCTGGGACCATTGCAACAACCCCAGTTAATTAGGAAAGAAAAACATAAGCATATAATGTGTTTTAAAGCAGAGTGGATCGCACGCCGCTGATGATTTCTCCTGCACCTCCGCCTCTCGCTCCCCGTCAGGGCATCAGTCCCTTCATGCATCATTCTATCACTTCACTGGAGCTAATTGTGCTTCACCGGGAGATTCAGCAATCTCATCTAATAGATGTCCAAACAAAAAAAAAGTGATTACATTCTGCTTTAAGAGTCTCAATCATACATGAAAGTGACTTTCTCTGTGGTGCTCGCATAAAGGTAATTTACTCTGCGTGAGAAAAGTTAATGGCCCACAGTGTTTGGACCGAGACAGCGAAGGGGCCACCAACGTTAAAACACGCTGGAGGTGTTAACACGAGAATATTTGCAGCCGTGTTTTCCTTCTCTGGCTGCGAGCAATAATTCAGCAACATTTAGAAACCTTAACGTGCCGCTTAATGCTTCCCACTGATACAGAACAGAACCTCTGGTGACGACTCGCAGACTAACGTGTCGACTTTCTCAAAAACGAGCTGCCACAACATCGGAGGGAAAACTAAACACAATAATTAGGGAACTCAATCTTCAAGGCATTTCATGCCTGTTTGGCCATTCTGCAAGGTGGAGTTTAGAGTTTACCCTCTCTCCTTTCTGTCCGCGGTGGCTTTTTACAGCACGCCGTAAGTCACTCGGACAGCGTCCTGCACCCCACTGCTGACCTGCATCTGGACAGCATCTGGGGTCAGCGAAGTCACCCTGACAAGTGCTAAACCATCTGGAAGCTTCCTCCTTCACTTTGAGGGGTCACTGTGAAGAAGAGGGGGTGATGGAGGGATGAAAGACCGGGGGGATGATTTGAGGAGGAAGAAATAACACTGAGGAATAGTGCAGAAAAGCGATTAGCTGAGAAAACGAACCGATTTCTACTGATAATTATCATTCGGCATATTCAGCAGTATGGGAGATTAAATCCTCTCACTAACCACTCATCACTAAGCACTTTAAAAATGAGAGGCCCTCATTTGAGAAATCCTCCACTGTTATGGTCTATTAAGCACTTCTGGAAAATGGAAATGATTAGATGTTAATACTTTTCCCTCAGGGAGTGAAGCACTCCAAAAAACATCCTCCTCTTCATCTTTGAATTTTCTACTATTTTGTCTCTCTCAGCTGACACGGACCGGCTGAAAGAGTCTTTCTGTGCTCAGATATGCAAACAGCTTCTGGTGAAGGGGGCAAGGAGTCAAGAGAAACATTCCACACCAAATAGAAAACAAGTGTCCTCCAGTGAACACGATACTGTTTTAGCTAGCGAGCGCAGTGCCCGACGTAAAGAAGAAAAAAGAGGGGATAACATCACACGGACAAAAGAAGGAGAGCGGTGAAGAGGGAGCTCAGTGCCTCAGACTACTTGAGACACTTGAAAGAGTTCTCTGTGGAGCCCCGGGGTGGACTCGGCACTCAGGATGAAGGATCCTGCTGCAGGAAGTAAACAAGGCCCCGTGAAAACAGAGTGAAATGTTTAAGACTCGGAGGACGGATTCAGGGATGTTACCAAGGCAGAAAAACGGAGGGTGTGAATCATGTGATGAGGAAGTTTTTGGCAGTGTGGATGTGAGAGAGGACGGGAGTCGTGAAGGACGGCTGAAGGAGCGATAATTGATAACAGATTATGGAGTCGTTAGTCTCAGGTGCAAGCTGCAGGACACAACCAGGATGTTGTATCCGGAGCTAATTGCACCGCGGGAGGTGCGGTTACTGAGGGCCATTGTTCCGTGGCTGCTGTATCTGCTCAGTCTTGTAATTAAAGAAATCATTAGGAGCCAGACAGACAAAAAGATGGCAGCACATATTATCTCATCGCTCAACGTCAGCGAGGAAAATTACTTGTAGAAATGGAAAAACTGGAGCAGATAAAAAAAGAAAAGAGTATTTGAAATACATCTGACGTCTCAAACCTCGGATTAAATGTTGATGATGACATCAATCTTAATGAGGATGGGCGCCCTTTGTTGGGCCCCAATTTACGTTTCCAGTGCAAGTTTAAAGTTGTACAGTCGCACCCAAGATGGACCATCAGGTCTGAGCCCGCCTGATCGATCCCAAGTAGGTTATGTTGACATCGGATGGACCTTGTGTACGGTGCACGTCAGGAGTGTGCTCCATACGTAAGATCCATCCGATGTCTGCTGAAATGTTGCATGTTATCACTGTGACAGAGGTTCTGCAGCTCCCATGGCCTCTACTGCAGAGTGAGGGAAATAGAATCAATATGGAGAGGAAAGTAGACAGAAGCAGGAAATCCAAGTGGTACCATTCATGATGTTTTGCTTGTGTAATAGTTCAAACTCTGCCTCTGGCACCACATATGTTCTGGCTTGCTCGGATCACAACAAAGTCTTTTTTTTTTTCTTTTCCTCGATGCTGTCTTTGTATTTCTTCAAGTTCTTCCACCTAAGAGGAACAAAAATGAGGGTTTCTCTGTGAAATGAAGACGAGTAGAACAAGGTTTTGGGAATTCTTCTATCAAAGGTAGCTTTTATTAATAAGCCCTCTAATACGATCACTGGAAATCATTGCAGACACGATCGGGGGATTGTTGATGCTGCTCATGTTCTTGTGTGGAATCAATAGGAGCTCTTCATTCATTCACTATTGAGCTAATGGTAAATGCAACGGGACCCTGGGAAGTGCTTCTCGTTAACAGAAACTAGCTTTTAATGATGTCCCGTCTCATTTAGACTGATGATAAGAATTGATCCTTCTGCCGCCCATTGACCGCCCACTGTTTGACCTTTGGAGCCCTGAGTTACAGTGGTTAAACTATAAGCCTGCCAGAGCAGTTTGATATGAGGTCAGGCGCTCTGCATCTGTCACTGCAGGCCCACACATGCAGATGGTGAAGGTGGGAAATGAGCGGGGAAGAAATAAGGACGATAACGAGAAGTTGGGGAGGGAGGACGTCAGGGATTAGGCTGACGGGTGATGATGCTGCTGATGTTGCCTTCTCTCTACCCCGGGGCGCTGTCTCCCAGATGATCCCACAGGCCCCGTCTATGCCCTCCCAGACACTGTCCCATTCTCCCCGCTGACCCACGATAGCCTGCAGGCGGTGGTGACAAATGACTGACAGAGCAAGCACCTTGTTGTCCGTGTTCAGGGACCCCGTAAAGGTGCTCGGTGGTCATTATAGAGGACCGGGGGCACTGCAGGGGAAGCCCCAGATGACCTCGCCTGTGTGCCCTCAGCTCACCTCTTTATATGCTAATGACTCTATCAGGCTGTCTGAAGTGCTAATTTGTAACAGCTTGGCCAATCAGTGGGGAGCTCTTTGGTTGCCATGGTGCCACACAGCAGGGGCACCCTGGTACCAGGATGAGTCCTAAAGGCGGCAGGTGGAGAGCAGGGCTGTTTGGTTCCTGTCCTGTCACCTCACCTCCTTCATCTGGCTGTGGACACCAGCTGTGTCCAACTTCCACGTGTCATGACCCCGAGATAACCACCACTGAGAGGTCGCTTTACCTCGTTTGGATCAGCCGTCTGTCACATTCAGTGTAAAAACACCACTGTCAGGAGTCAAATAAGGACAAATTTGTCATACAATGTAGCGCCGATTATTCAGTAACAGCACGGCGCGTCTTAAATGATTTTTTTCCCGTAGCTGTTTGCAATTAAACTTAATTAAAACTGCATTAAAAACTCTTCACTGCATTAAAGTTTATCCATAGTGAAAAAAAAACCCTGTTGAGACCTCGATCACATTTACAAACGCATCCTGCAAGAAAAAAGTAAAACAAAAGATAATGAAGAACATAAAAAATGATTACAAAGGGCAAACACACACACACAGACACACAGACACACACACACACACATGCAGATAAATAAAACAAACAAGTCTTTCACAGTCGCTTCACTGGAATGAGATACTCTCTTCCACACTGTTGAGACACTTTGATCCTTTAAGCTCAGTAGCTTTCTGTTATCTTACCCAAATATGCATAAAATAGGCACTTTCAAGGGTAAGAACATTTGGTATGAATGTGGATGTGTTGTGATTGCAAGAAAATGGGTGCATTTGGGGATAAGAGCTGTAGAAATCAGTGAAGTGTCATGACCTGACAGGACAGCACGACAATGTCCATCCCATCATCAGTGAAACTCAAGTTAGTTTTTGATTGGGAAGCAAGATGTAGATCATTTTTTGTGGCTTCAGTGACGCGTCCCAACGTACACACGTAGATATTTGCATAATATTCAACCCACCTCGACTGAAATTGCTAATTCCCTGACATAAAGGGCCATTTGCATATTGTCTTAGGCACAACTAATATCCAGCTTTCATAACATTATTAATGGACGCTCATTTTTTATTAGCAAATTCTGACCTGACATCAATTAATTTAGCCGAGTCGCATTTCTGCTTGAGGGTAGCGACATTTAATTGACTAGTCGCCTGATCCTGCCCCTTCCTTAATTTCAACCTATAGTCCTTTTTATTTATTCAGCATTAAAAACATCAATATTGTGGTCATACAGAGCTGCATACTCACACAGCTGAGCGAGGGTTAAAAGTAACCCCCGAGTCAAATGCTAATTACAGTTTATTTCTTCAGAGAAACCCAGTAAATCACTTAGGGGACATTTGGGACATTTGGATGCTAATGCGAGTAAGCAGAATGAAAGAGGTTATCCCCTCACTCTGAAAGGCCGCAAGTGCCCTAATCCACAACAATCACCTCAAAATGAACCAACTTTCCGCTGGAGACAGTGGCTCAACAATGAGACTGAGCTTCCTTTCAAAGTGCCATCAAATCAGTCATTTTGTCATTAATGAGCTGCTGTAAAAACACATTGTCTTTGCCAGTGGGAATTGAGGAGGTGCGGGGGGGTTGGAGGAGGGGGGGAGGGGAGAAATTCTCATTCACAGGAAACTTTCACTGTAAAGAAGTCTCTTCACAGCAGATCTCCTCCTCCTCCTCCTCCTCCTCCTCTTCAGGACTTGCACTGCTACCTAAGCCTGGGCTCCAATTAGGCCATGCAACTCAGCGAGAAGGGAAATAATTGGTGTTTGCCTATTGAAGGACTGGTGACTCCAATGAAGCCAGTGGGTCCTTTTCAGAGAAGATGGGATGGTAGAATAGACAGGGAGACAATGGCATTAGGTTTTCTCTCTCACTGAGGCCTACACAGCCCTGTGCCCACTAAATTGCCAGTAAAAAGAAGATAATGGCAGATTGATCAGGCCTAATGGACTAATTCTTCAGCTAACGTCATTTGCTTACAATTTTTCACCCTTTTTCTTCTGTGCGCTCTGAGCAAAGAAGGGGAAAGTGCTCTCATATGCAGTAAATCATTGCGAGTCACGGTAGCTACTGAAGCCCTGAGCAGCTCACAATACGCTTCTGTTTCTCAAACGACTGGCACTTCACCAGCAATTACTCCTGAAAGTTAGTGTTACTCGTTGATTGCCATTTAAGTGACGGCTACATACATTTAAGTTTAACTTGGAAAAGAAATAAAAAAAGGTGAGTGGTTGACGGATGATGGATTGCATGTGCTTGTCATCTTCACCTCGACCTGAAGGCTGACTAACATTAAGGGACCTTGCTTGGATTCTTATGTTGGTTGAATGGGTTTAGAGCCCCATCAGTCTTTGCCACAGCTTGTAAAAACCAATCTGTCAAAACACTGAAGAACTTGGCGTGGCCGTAGAACGGCGTGAACTCTTCACACTTATCAGAAATTAGAGGGCATAGCTGGAGACGTCATGGAATGTCAGCGTGCTGTGGTTGATTGGGGGGCAGGAAAAGCTAAATGAGGATCATTTACGGGAAATAAAACTCCTGCAAGTGGGTACATGCCATACAAAGAGGCAGTTCTTCGGGCCTGGAATGTTGGTTTAGCTCCAGATGAGAAGATAACATCTTAAAAATGCCTGATGGGTCTACGATGCATCGGCCAAGAGACCCTGAATTATTCGGTCCCACCTTTACCTACACGGTCCAACAGCCCCAAGTAGCCGGTGCCACTCATGATGTATATTTGCCCAATTAGGGGCCCAATTAGAAGTAATGGGCCTTGCAGTGTAAAATTTATTACCATGCGGATTTGATTAAGCAAAGCGAAGGTTGCAGACTGATTGTTATTTCTGAGGGTTGGCTTCAAAACCATTTGAAGCATTTCAGAGACGTTTTAGAACGTGCTTTAGAGAAGGGATATGTGGAAAATTGCCAATTATGACAAATGAGGGAGTATTCACACAAATGTTTATCATCCTTCCCCTCAAACCAGCTCCTTCAGTTCCAGTCAGTTTGACGGAAACCATCTTTGACTAGGTGACTCCAACGGCACCAAGCTGGCGAGTAGGTATTCTGAAAATGTCAGCCCTCTCTGTTGAATCTCTCTGGAGGCGGACGGAGTGGTGTGATCCACTGACAGAGTTCAGCTGTGTTGGGTGACCACAGTGCCCAGGTTAAAGATTGATGTCTGCCCTAATCCCCAGCTCCTCCCACACACACACTCACTTCTTCTTCCATTGTCGCTGCGACCCAAAGCAGTATCAAAGACTGCATTGAAGGGACCAGGAGTGCCAGCACACCCCATTGCACATGAAAAAAACGATGCCGAGCCATGAGAGGTAAGCCCCCGAACTTTGAGGTCCTCATTGTCCCAGTGCACTTTGACACAGCGCGACAATGGAAGCCCTATCTCCAGCTATAACGCAAGCTCAGAAGAAGGGGTAGAAAACCATTCAGCCCGTCATTAACCCTTCTGCCTGCCTCTGGAAACCAGAGAATGGGGTAGTTCCACCGTAACACCCTGCCCCATACACCTCAAACACCACCCTCCCCGACAGACCAACTACCCCTCCAGCGGTACAGCCCCCTTTTGTCCCATTGTGCCATGAGTGATGGATTCTGGCGGATGGGAGGAAAATGAGGGCCGCAGAGAATTTCATAGGCTTGATTGGCAACTTCGGATACACAAACTGTCAAGAGAGAAGGCAGGAATAACTATGGTACAACTAAAAGGGCTGGCTGGGAGGCCAAGGGGCATGGTGTTGACACATAATCATAATGATAAAGAAAGAAGTCCCTGAAGAGAAACCTTGTGTGCCGCTTGGCCTTTTCTCTGGTGGGTTCACTTGATCTCCTGCGAATGTTGATGGTGGATCATGCAGATATTTTTTTGGGGGGGGCGTAGAGAAGTCTGACAGTGTTTTACGGAGGTCTCTTTTGAAGCGCAGGGGCATTATAAATGCTAAATACCAAGCCAGGCCCAGATGATCACCATAGCCTGCGGCAATCAATACGTGAATGGAGACCAGGTGGTGATGGCGCCATTCAGAAAGAAAGGAGGAGGACCCGGATTTTACCAAGTGAGGCAGGAGTGAATGCACAATGGAAGTTAAAACCGGGGGGATCATAAAAGTGATTGGATGCTCTTGCACACATCAGCGGCAAAGCTTTGATTAGCACAAGCCAAGACGGAGGAGGATCAATAGATCTGGGTAGGATCTCAAAGCCCTGAGGGTGGACGCAGAACCAACACTGACCAGCGTTACAGCTCTAAGATCGTGGCATCCATCAATATTTAACTTTACTTTGCAGCTAATTTTCAACACCAACATAACTTATTTATAGGGTTCCAGTTTTGAAAGCAGTCTATTCTGTTATAAATCAGAATCTGACCCCCATATCAAATCTAAATCCATTTGATCTTGGAGATCAATAAAACACAAAGATTCACTGAGGCAACATTAGCAAGACTAGCTATTTGGTTTCACCAGAGAAGACGCTCTCTTGGTCTCGTTGAAGGGTAAAAAACTGTAAAAGAGCTTAGAGCAAAGATCTTTGGCTTGCAGAGAAAATGTTGACCAGATAACATATTAACTTAACAAGTTTAATTTGGGGCTCGGGATTAGTTACTTCAGGAATAAATGTTAATTGGAACACTGGTTGATTGGTGTTTACATTAGCAGCGACCTGTACACAGAGCAGTTCTAATGATGGGAGCAGAGGAGGAAGTTAGGTGACCAAATTGACCTTTGAAAGACGAGGTATTGTCAAACATAGGACTTTCACTCAGGAAACCACCGTTCACGTCCACTCCGGTCATCTTAATAAAATGTATTTGTTAGCATGATTAGATATTTTTATTTACAAGAAGTTAAGGTATCTCCAGCTGTGTTTATAGGTGATTAAAGCAGGTATTTTAAGCCAAGACATGATATTTTCCTAAGCCTGACCAAGTCTTGTTTGTGCCTACACCTACATACTGCATACAGTAAAACTGGAAAGTTAACCTAAAGAAACTTAAAGTCACAATATAAGGAAATGTTTGCAGAAACATCCATTCCCAAAATGTATTCTGGCGACTGTGTTGTCATGTGCTGTGTAAAACCAAAAGTCAACAACAAGTTTTACCTTGCACACAATAAATAATACAGTTTATCTTACAAAATGTGCTTATTAACTTAAGTCACTAGATGATGTAACGCCATGTTTTCGAGTTTTTTAACAGTTTTCTTTTGTTTTCCTTTTTAATTCCAGGCAATTGCCATGTTGATATTTGGTGTTTTCTCTAGATTTGTAGAAGACTTTGGTTCATATATTTGTCAGGGGGAGTTTGAGGGTCAAAAATTAGATCTGTGAAAAGTCATTTTGTTAGATTTGATGCTCTCCATGTCTGTTTGTCTTTGGTTGTTCCAAGAAAATGTCTTGTGCGCTGCATAATAGAAGGTAAAACCCTGATATTTCTAAAACCACCTTAATCCCGATCCACCTGTATGCAATATGTGTGTATTGTTTTAAGTGCTGCCATTTTTTATTTTTACTGAATAACATTCCACCTGTTCTTTGAAGAGTCTAATGTATTAATGACTCTGCTCTGCTCACCATGTGATCCCAGCTGCTTTGCCACGTCTAATGTGATCCAGGTACGGGTTTAGCCTTCACTTAACTCTAATCCGCGCACACTTGATACCTTCTTATATGCGACTGTAATGCAAACATCATGTGGAGGCTTGCCGAGCCGCTTAATGTGATTGCAAAAAAGGAGGAGTGTGTGTGTTGCGGGGGGAGGGAGGCAAACATTAAAAGATAAGCTTTGCCCGTAAACCGTTACACATTAATATGGATCAGGTGAAATCCCCTTTTCTTCTCACTCAGGAGAGCTGCATCCCCTGAAAAGAGGAGAGCAAGAGGATTTAACTACCGTGCTGATTGAGGAACAATATGAAAACAATAAAGCCAAGTGTTTCTTATTTACCCTTTTGGTTTAATGTGTTTTTAAGTGTGCCAGCGTACTTAAAGGCAGCGCCGCCATATGTTGAGGTGCCTCGCTCTAGTTAATCAAATGGTAAATCACGAAATACGGGGCAGCTGCTGCACGCTGCGCTCATCTGGATTGATTTAAAGGAAAACGCTGGTTACGGGCAGGATGTAAGACAGAAGTACAGTCGCAGACGAGGCCGATGTGAACACAAAGAAAAGAGACATTGACACTGTGTGCAAATGTAAACAAGTCCTCCAACATCTTTAATCAGGTCTCTGAATCAGTCTGAGGAAATAGTGTCAAGCTGTCTGTAAATGTTGTGTAAACGACGGCTTGTTCACCGACTAGAAGCTTCACTTCGCATCGTTTTTATGCATTTCGTTATAATTGAGCACATATTTCATTTGCATTTGTAATATCACCCAATATTGATATCCCCTTTGGATTACATGTTTTTTAATGAACTCTACATCGCCGCGAATAATCACTCTTTTTTTTTTTTTTATCATCCACTGAATGTTAATCATATATCTGCCGCTCCTGCTTTAATTACCGCCGTGCTGCGAGCCCGCTGCATTCGTTAATGTAATTAATTAGCATTTTATTCTGAATAATACCGAGATTTTCTCTGCTGAGTGTTGCAGTGGCTAAAAAAGGGGGAAAAACATTAACAGAGCGATTATACTGTAATTATGTGCTAATAACTAAGGAATCAATGTATTTAATATGAGTCCTGCTTCTCTTGGCGGTTAATCAGAATGTAAAATCATTCTCAAACTCAGGATTAATGGCCGCCGTGGCTTTGACCCTCGCAACCCCGTGTGATGCTAAGAATTGAAAAGCTGAAAAGGAACTCTGTGGGGTTTTATTAAAAATGTGTTTACATTCTGTACGTACATGTTGCATGTGCCCTTCAAGGTCTATCAGACATGTTGAATTAATTTGACATCCTCATGACACATTTGCAAAAAAACTGTTTATATTGGCTTCGGGTCGTCTTCTCATCTCTCGCTGCCTTTAAAGACAAGATCTGCAACCGATTTGTGCAGTTTACGTTGTGTTTATTTGGATTTGCAGCCTTCTTACAGCCACACTTGAGACTTGAGAACAGTTTTAACTTGAATAACAGACACATTTCAACAGAATAGCCATAGTATACAGTGGGAATACTATGACATACTGGGACAACAGTGTCAGCTCTGTATTTCTAAATAGTAAATGGACTTGTAAACACTTGTCACATTCACACATTCACACACTGATGTGCAGGGTGCCGAACTCATCAGGGACAGTTTGGGGTTCTGTATCCTGCTCGAGGATACTTGGCAGACGTCGACCTCGCTGTTACAGCCATCGCCTCCTCCTCCAGACGAGAAACTCTGCTGCTCTGATGTACATGCAACACGTATGAAATGTACAAATTTAACATATCCGTGGTTTCTTTTTGAAACCAGTGGAGTTAAATGCAGGATGAAGGCACTTCTGCATATGCAGCTTGGTTCATATCCATATTTTTTGGTCAATGTTGACAATGAGTGTAAAAAAAAATTGAGGAAGTGGTTTCCTTTGTTGTGTTTTTTGGGAAAATACATGAATAATTCACGTTGCACGCTGGGGACAACTCCAAACCTTTAACTTGGATTGTTTTACTGACATCATGGTAACATTTCTGCTGCTGTTACCGCCGGCTATCACTTTCAGAAGCTCTGTCCTCCTCGAGGGTCTACAAGTGGGAATGCGTTTCCATCCGGTGTTACGTGCTACGAGGTTGAGTAATTAATACAAAAATCATACTGCTGCGGTGGAATGCTTCTCTAAACTTTCTCAGAATTACTTTGCATACCGCCAAGGGGAACGAGGGAGTCATTGAGCCTCATGAAATCCACAGTGTTTGTCCTTTTATTAACCCGGTCCAAGGATCGTCTCACTTTGAACCCTCAGAGCTGTGGGTGCTGATGAGCCAAAGCTCCCCTGGTGGGAGTGTAATTACAATGTTCTCAGATTTCTAACCTCACGCGTGTGAGTTATGGGCCCAGAATTTAAATAATCTATCATTCAGCTACCTGCAGAGGGCTGTGCTTTGTGCTCACTCGATATCATGGAGTCTCTTCATGTCAGCGCGGAAGAGGAGACGAGTAGTGATTGTAAGAGGGCCTAGTTATCCTCCAGCACACTGCTCCACTTCTTTGGAGGAGAAATGTTGCTGGCATTTGTGAGGATTTATCTTATTTGCATTTGGGGTCAAACTACTTATTCTACAAGAATGAAAACATTGGGATATAGAGCGTGCGCTCTCACGTGAGCAGATATATTCACAGCAGATCAAAAGAGACATGCTTTTTCTCTGGAGCTGTTCTCTCCTCTGAAGATAAGCCACTACACTCTCTCACAAGCCTTTGCAGCCTTCAGTTGTGTTTTTTATAGAGACAGTGATCACAAGACGAAACAGAGAGACGACATGAAAGCTGAAAGTTTTCTTGACTCCTGCTTTTAAAGAGACGCGGTTTAGTCTCGTCGATGCAACACGATCGCGCTACATCTAAAATATCCGTTTTTCAGCGACACACTTCAGTGTAGATCTATTCGATAACCCTGAAAATAAAAACTGGAAGAGTAACGGAGCAAACATGCCCTCGATCTGTGACTCCGAGCTCAGTGGCTGTCTGGGAGAACTGGGAGAGAATGATGAGGTTTGTCTCACTGTAAAACTCTTAATGCTGCAGTTTTACTGAAGTTACACACGGCAGGAAGGCGGCACTTAACATTTCCAGAGCTTTACGATGAGCCTGGAGAGAAAGAGGGAGTCGGGGCTGAAGAAAGTGTTGTAACGAGAGCGATAAGGAAGATGGAAGTGACGCATCTTCACTCCCTCATGTACCAGTTTCTCCCTCCACTGTGGGAACTATTCATTTGCTGATCCCTTATTTGTTGGATGTTAGTTTTAATAGTACTGGTGCAGGAATTTGTTTTAAATGACCTGTATTGACCACTGGAAGCAGTAAGGAAGAGAGCGAGTCATGGATCTGTTTACAGCAGTGTCAGATCCCATAACTCATGCCAAAAGAATCAGACCAAACTTCAGAGTGAATGTTGGCAATGTACATTTTTTTCAGTCCACAAATATGCTGAAACTTTCCATTTCTTTAGGTTCAGACTCTGACAATGCTGTGCTTGAGCTCTGGTTGGGTTTTGGAAACAAAAACCACTTGGTGAGAATCAGGAAAAGATCAGGTTTTGGCTTAAAACACCTGTTTTTGTTTCCACAAACACGGCTGGAGAAACTGACATCTCGTCAACAATATTACTTGTTTGTCACAGCTGACAAACATGAAAGTTGCCTCATATACTAGCAATGTCAATGTGATATGATATGTTATGTGCAACATACACATTTGAACATATCTGTGGTACAGAAAGTGTTTTATACTGCCGACTGGGCTGAACGAATTGGATTGTTTGCAAATATCATGATTACAGCGCATCATCTCCTGTGAATCATCAAGTGACCATCAGCGATGAAACCATTTAACGACTGCTACTGCAAACAAAAGTCTCTTATTCCCGTTCAAAACAATTAAAAAACGAGATGTGACAGTGACAGAGTTTAAAATGCAGGTGACCTCAGCCGCCTGACTGCCAGCAGCCACAGCATTAAAACCACAGTATGCTGTTATTCAGCCTGGAGCAAGTGAGCCGCATGAAGCCAGAAGCCACCGCCGGTCCCGACAGACTTTGCAAAAAGCTTCTGAAATGTTTGCTGAAACCGCAAAATGCTTCGAATTTGTGACTTTGGGAAGAACTGAAGTAGAGTGGAAATATTTCTTTAACGAGGACATTATTTGTGTTTCAGAGGAAATAGTGCTAACCTCAAATAATATTTTACACATTATTTTGTGTGATTCCCAAAACCTCCACAGCAAGTAAGGCTTCGATTCTATTTATTAATGTATTGGAGTGTCATACACGATGGGAAAAAAAGTGAATACCTACGTAAAGAATCTCATACGTAGGTGCATTTTGTGGGAAAGTTTCACTCTGAGGTTTTGTCACCAAAGAATTCATTCACTCCGTCCATCCATCCATCCATCCATGAGACTCTTCTTCATTATCTGTTGAATGCTCGCTTCATTTTCCAGCTCGGCCCGGCCTTGTTTGAGGGGATTTGAGTGGCGAGATTGCTAATCCCAACTTTGAACATGAATCAGCGTCCAGGGGGGAAGGCCTCCTGGATTCTCAGCCTCTTTCTTATGATAATGGTCCAATCAGTATGGCCGGAATGATGAAAATGCCAGCCAGCTTATCTCAGTGGGACAGCTTGGCGGTGGGGAGGGAGAGCCTGTCAGGAAGACAACAAGAACCTGTTTTGAAATAAGGAGGGTTGCAGCTCCCGTTCCTGCTGGCTAGTTATAGCAGTATCTGTTTGTTGCCGTGGATGTGTTTGTGTGTACGTTACGTAGAAACCATACCTCCGTGTGGGTTTATAATGTTGGTATTTGCGTTTGGATGAACGCACACGAGAGGAATGCGGACGCACACGTTTATGGATTTATGGTGTTTATGCCTGAATATGTCCTCCGCTGCTCGCGGCGCGGGACAGGTGCGTTTCTGCCTCGCGTAACACCGAGCGCCGGGCTCGCATTTCTGAAATTGATAACTGCTGACCAGGAGATAACCTTCTCCATTGGAGGACTGATTAAGCTCAAGCACGTGATAAACATGCATTTGTTTAGCTCTGTCGAACACGTCTGAATTATGTTTATTAGTGGATTATTTACTGGAGTGGAAACATGTGTGCGCTTCCTCCTCCCGTACTTCAAAACGATTACGTGATCTGAGTGAACTTTCCCTGAGTGTGTGAGTGTGTGTCATCGCCCATGCCAGTCTTATGGCTACGACAACAGGTGCCTTTTAGTCCTCGTCAGCCCGCGGGTTCGAGGGTTCGGTCACATTGCAGTTCCGCTCGTCTGTGAGAGCCATCGCGGTATTTGGCATGAATGAAACGTGTTAACTATCAGTCAGGTGGGAACTCTCGCCAGCTGGGGACGAGCAGAGGATGGGACCGGATGGGAATTGGCTGTGTGTCCATCGCGGTACATGAGAGCTAGAGTTACAGCCGAGGCATTACGCCAGATTATGGGGCTAAGCAGGGGGCACTGTCTGTCTCTCGGCTGGTACTTGGAGAGGACTCGGGCTGGACTGGACACACAGCTGCTCCCGGCTGCTCCGCCGCCAGACACTCCGGCGTCCAATAAAACTGCGAGCGATAGATGTGTTTTTGTGTCTGTGTTAATATTTGTCTTGTTGGCGTGTCTGTGCGCGCTCACGTCCAATATCTAAGCGAGCAAATATGTGCGGACGAATGGGAACGGCCCTCGTATGCCCACGTCCCCGCCGTGTGACGAGGGGAAGCTGTCTGTGATGTGGCGACTAGAGTCGGTAACTTCTCCAAAGTCTCCCGCAGGGCTGCAGCTCTGTAATGAGAGGCCATTATCACTGGAGAGTACACTGCACTGGAGATAAGAGAGGCCCAGCCTGCAGGCCGGAAGAACCGTTCACTGTCACTACCCAGGAATAGCCACATGACGCTAGCATCTCCAAATTAAATTCTCTTCCCATTTAGTTCTCTCACCAGCCATTACCTCAAATGTTCCTGGCCAGGCTGCATTTCTCTCCTCTTTCCTGTCAAGAAATTTCTGCCCAAACGGCTCCTTCGTCTTTCGTCCTAATGCCTCAGGATTGGCAGGGCCCAGGTGGGATTGCGCTTGTCAGTGGTTGCCAGTGGGAGTGGATAACAAGCGGGCAGAGGAGCACGGTGATTACGAGCCCGCCCGCCCTCCAAAAAAGAAGCTCACTCCATCAGAGGATAGGAATGGCATGAGCAGTGTGCCAGCGGAGCTCTCCGTCCCATGAGCTCATTTTCTAAAAGTGTGAGTGTGGAGTAGAGTCGGACACCGTATCCGTAGGAGAGCGCATGTGTTGTGTTTGTGACCTTTGGGCCCGCTCGGGTTACATTATGTGTGAAATTGTACTGTGACATCATGTACATAATCATTAACACAAGGTTGCAATTGAAAACGGACGTGATATGAAATAAAAAACGGTGTCTTGTTCCGTGTCACTCAAGATCAAAATAATATATATTTTTCCTCCCACCTTTAGTGATATTTATGCATCTAGATTGTTTCAGTGTGAGTTACAGAGATTTGGAGGCATCAGTCATAGAAATATTTGCCTTAACGGAGCTAAATGACACAGTTACTCCTGATAATCCTCCATATCATGATATTGTCCCGCCTAAAAACTGCTTTATAGTAAATATTATCATCAGTCGTCAGGCTTGCAGTGGGCTCTGATTCATCCGTATGCCTTGGCTCGCCATGTTCGCCTTCTTTAAATCTGCAGTGAACACGACGTTGCCTCTGCTGACAGCTCTGTGTGCATTTTCCTTTCAAAGTGAAAGCCTGACAAAAGTCGATGATATCTAAAATCATCACGAGCTTCGATGGGTGCCATCGTACAGACGGAAGTGTGCATCTCGCTAACTCAGCCATCTAATGTTGCAGCCTAGCTAAGAAGGACAATGTCAATGGTTACATCTCGTGCTGTCAATAGTTCCTGCGTGAGTTTGAGCACCACAACAAGGCAACTCAGACCAAACAATCTAGATGGATAGCTCAGCACTGCAGGCAAGACGTAAAAGTTTGGATTTTGGGGTGAACTGTCCCTTTAAAGTATACTGCATTTCATAAAGTCAGTCTCAAATTGCAAAATGAGTCACTGTGAGATCCCTAATACTCCTCTCTCCTTCTATCATCTATCACAGTTTGCTTTTGAGTCTTCTCTCCAGCGTCTTCTCTTGAAATTTCCTCTGAAATTTAAATCCCTCTCCGTTTACAGGCGGAGGGAGGAGAGGCTCTGCCGCTGTCGACTTTCATTTGCCCCCGCTGGAGACCATTTGCATAGGCTGACTTCCACACTGCCGACCAATAACAGCAGCTGTGCAGAAGCTGATTCAATAGAGAAACTTTGCTAAACGGATACGAAGGAGGGAGGCTGTTTGTGTGCGCGAGTCTTTTCCCTCATGTGCCTCCTTATCAGCGCCGCTCACAAAGCCGGGCCTCAACGCTCTGAGCTGGCGGGAGGACACATGCAGTTCTAGGAACATGTGCAGAGGAACACACGTATGTGGAAACTGTAAACAAGCGCACACACACACACTCGGACAGCTGGTGACTCAAGTCGGCCACTTTAGATCAAAAGTGAAGTCAAGCGATCGGTGGGAGAGTCATTCCGATCGTTGACTGTTGGTCCCAGTCTGTGAGGCTGCCTGGTGTTCTGGTGCTGAGCTCTCTGGGAATGTTTAACGTTCATCTCTGCAGGACGATTATGTGCAAATACTATTTACAGACTTAGATATATCGGAGTTAAATTAGACTAATGAAATCAGTTTCAGCGTGACGTTTTTAGTTTACAAGCTTCTGAAATTCTTAAGCCTTTAACGAAGGGAAACATATAAACATACCCGAGATGCAAAACACTGCTCACTTACCTCCTGTAACCTTAATTATCTTGGCTGTTTTAAGGTCTGTAGTTACTGAAGTAGATATCCGAATGAATTTTATCTGCTTGTGTAAAATAGATCAATGAATAAATCCAAAATCTAACAGTAATGCAGCATTTCAGGCAACAGAACAGAAGATATCTGGATGTTTAAAGAGACTGATGAATCTGAAAACCCTGCTGAGATCAAAGTAAACCCAAATATATATAATTCCTTGTCTTTAGCATTCAAATCTCTGATCACAGAGGAAAAACAGATTTAATTATGAACTTGAGGATATTTAAAAAGGTGCAATATGTAAGAATTTTGTTTGAAAGTGTGCAAAACTAAAATCAGGTGGATCAGCAGGAAGTGGAGGAATAATAGTTTTGTTGTTATGATGTGTATTTATTGTGTTGCAAAGTGTGTTTAGCATGCTTAGCTAAGCCCAGTCATGATGCACTGCAGCCCAAAAATACTTTTTCTCATAAGCTTACATTGTGAAAAAAGGGGCTGTCAGATGATGGAAATGATTTTTTTGAGCATCACTGAAGACTGAAGTGTTAAATTTCAGCGTTAACTCTAAACTCAAATCTGGATGCAGCGCAAAAATATCCCTCATTTAACACGAGAGCCTTTGTGTCTCTGCTCCATGTTGGTTAGCGTCTGGCTAATGGATCCAGGTGCACGGGGTCCATATGATGATACAGTCTGTTGGCCAGCATACGGCCCAGACCCAAGCCCAGACCCAGACCTGGGCCCGGGGTGAGCACGAACTGCTGTCTCACTGCTTCCTGATTACACTGCACATTAATTAACAGCAGTGGCTGACACATCGTCAGAGCTGCAGCGGTGACACAGGACAGACAGGTGTTCACCTGGCATGACTGTCCACACTGTGTGTGTGTGTGTGTGTGTGTGTGTGTGTGTGTGTGTGTGTCTACAGTGTTAATCCGTCACACTCTGCCATGCCTGTCTACGTTCAACCAAATGTTCATCCATCACACAGACACACACATTTCCAACCTCACGGTGCCAGTGCGTCTGCCCAAAAGTGACTCGGGCCACCCGTCGTCATCGTGGCACATGTGGCACCTGCCAAACACAACGCCAGCTACAGTGACTGGAACCAAATGGCCTCGCAAGCGCCGGGACATCCGCAGTCATCCAAATCGCCAGCCGTCCAACTGTGTGGGACACCTGAGGCCACATTAAAAACCCCCCGGAAACACCCTCACCCTCCTCCAAACTCCACCCTAAACATGCAACAGTGACATTGTGACTGCTCGGTGTTTTTGGGGAGAACAAGAGCTCATTAATCATCGATTAACTCGCGTTTTTTTTATTCGTGTCAAACTGAAACATCGGAACACTTTGCTCCGTTGACCTTCCAAGCTCCCTTTTCTTTTCCGCTTCCATTAAGTGTCGATTCTCTGTGGTGCCGCCCAGTTTCACCACGCTGCAGATGCACAGCTCGCAGAGAAGAGAAAAAAAAAGAAACACTTCCTCAGCTTTGAGCGCTGCAAGCAGGTGTAAAAACAAGCCCATGGCGAGGAGGAAGGAGGAGGAGGAGGAGGAGGAGGGACGAGGAAAGAAAGGAGGAAGAGGTGAGGTATGCTATGCTCCAGTTAAGGCTGTGAGGTTCAGGCTGAGGCTCCTTCATGTGGCAGAAGCCCATTAATCATTCCTATTCACTGACAGGACCTCTGCAACACACACACACTGACAAACATGCATGAGCACCCACGCGTCCGTGCCTCCGCCCTGCTGCCACATACACAGAGCAGCACGCTCTTCTGTTCCACAAACATGCCCGACGATCACCCCTCCATGCTCACGTCCATCCAGGCAAACCATCACATCATCCATCTTATACGTCTATGTATCCATCCATCCATCCATCCGTCCATCAGTCTCTCTATCTTTGCCGCTTTGATAAGCACTGGCGACTGCTTCACGAGCGCTCAAATCTGCTTTTTATTCCGTTTTGTTGTTTTTTTTCCTGCACTTGGCAGCCGTTGAAAGAGAACGCAATCTCAGCATCACAAGCAGAGGAAAAATAAACGGAGGGTGAAATGCTACATAAACTGTGAAACGACGCCAAAACAAAACAGAAATGAGAAACAATAAACCAGATTTCTCGGCGCTTCACAGAGCGGTGTAACTCGGAGAGGCTTCAAATAAACCTGATTTGAACGTGAACGGCTGAAAAGACTTTTCCCGACGGAGGACGGGAAACCGGTTTGTTGGTAATACATCATGCGCTGGTTTCCGATTTCTAACTCTGCATGCAACATCGCTGTATATTCTCTATTAATAGACGGTACGCACACGGTTCAATGACATCTGTCGTGACATTTGTACAAAACAAATCTTTAATAAATGAAGCACATGGCGGTGCTTTAAAGGAGCGCGGTGCAGTTCTGGAAAAGTAATTCAAACTCAGGATGTTAATATTTACAACATTAATGAGGTTATAACACACACTCAGAAATAGTTAATTCATATATTTCCACAAGTGAAATAAACAAGCTGTGCTCGAAGTGCGTAATGCCGCGTTCAAGACAACTCGGAATTCTGACCTCCTACTAGGAAATGGACAAAGACACGCCGGTTGAAACTCGAAGCGCATCCGTCGAAGGCGACTTCACGAGGGAGCAGATATCTGACGTCACACAGCGATGGCAGAACCCACGGAGAGACTTAGCATGTTGCACATGGAGCACTTTAAGGCTGCAAGTTGGAAGTTTCACCTTAGAAAAGTCGACCACCGATGTTGTCTGGCGCCGACGACGTTTGAAGCTAGAAAGGTGTGAACTTAGGAGAGTCCTGCAGGTACAAACAAAGTTAAACAGTATGAAGCTATGTCGCACTTTGAGGATTTTTATTTTCTCCCTTTCTCTTAAAATTTCTCCCCCAGAAAACTACGTGCGTCACCTTTTAAGAACTCGACAACAAAGTGACTCCTAGTTCAAAACTTTCATTTTGAATATGAACTCACAGAAACAATGTGCCCAAAACAGCCACGTCAACTATTTCAATTAAATTGCATAAATTCAATGTAAAGCGTCATATTTAATGGAAAGTTTTTCTATAATATTGATTAAATGAGTGTGAGTTAAATAACTAGATGTGTGATTATCTAAATCAGGACACAGAAATAAAATCCATTACTTTTTGTGTAATTAATATATAAAAACTTTATGTATATGTTCTGAATAACTGAATAATGTTTGTGTAAGTCTACTTTATGTTATTTATTAGATTCACACTGACTTTACATGTTAGACCAACTTAACAAATTAAATCTGATCTGTTATTTAATAAAATGTGCATTAAAAAGCTTAAAGTCAACACTGAAGGCAAATTATTTTTTGAGACGTGAACTAAACACGTCTGGGATTTAATATCTGCGTCCACATGTGTTTGACTTAAGACGGTAAACTTGATATATTTCTTGTGTCATTCTCATATTGCTCCTCTTATTCCAAATCCTGCACTGTCCCTGTGAAATACTCTCTCTTTATGAGTCCCATATATCACTTTAAAAAAGAAACAGTCAGGCTCGATCACAGAAACATCTGAGAGCCTGACTGTACTGTGTGCAGGTGTGGTACCTGAAGGCACCACTAGGGGCTATCTACTCCACAGGTTTCTCCACTTGAGACGGAGCCTCAGTCAGCAGGCACTTCTCCTGACAAAGGATTAAAGACTGAGTACATTACAGAAAATATATTATTCCAGCAGTATGTATTTCACTAATGGATCCATCAAAGTTCTGACTGAATGAGAGAAAAGAGAAGAAACAGAAAACCCAGAATTTGAAGCAGCACAACCGCAGTTTTCCACATTAAAACCAGCATGTGCGACCGGGCTGCTTTTCATTTCTGTGTGAAAAAATCTCTTCTTTTTTTTTTTTTCTTCTTCTCCTGTTCAAAGACGCAGTGATTACTCGGCAAAAATCATCCACCGAGATGAGAAGGCAAACAAATTATACCCTTGAAGTTTTTTTCTGCATGTGAGACAAATAAAAATATGCACCGCGTGTGCCTTTAACCCTTCGGAGGATTAAATGGAGGCGAGCGGCGAAGCATCGGCGCGGTGCGAATGTAAACAATCAGTACACGAGAAGCAGATGAAGGATGGAGATGCAAATGTGAAGGGAGGGAGAGAAGCTGAAGGTAGGAGACGACGTCGGACAGAGGCGATAAAAACTGAGACAATTAGAGCAGAAAGCGGGTTTATGATAAAAAAGTAGAGCTGCATTAAAGGCACACTATGTAGTTTTTGGAGAAGAAGAAAACTATTGTGAATAAACAAGCTGTTCTCAGAGGAAAATAAGGTACACAGAACACTGTTTGAAGCTAGAAAGCCACAGATAAACACAGTAAAACAGAATGTCATGAAAACAGAGAGTTTGTTTATTTTGTTTGTTTAGACATTAAAAAAACATCAGATAATGAAACTGCATTAAAAACTACAGAGTGCTCCTTTAAAAATACCTTAAAATTACAAGTTATCAGGTTGTACGAAGCAAAGAAAAAATATAAATACATTGTAATAGACAACTATTGTATTTATTTGAGTGAATACACAAGCTGTTCTCAGAGGAAAATAAGAACCCAGAACACTGTGTGAAGCTCGGGAGGTGGCAGGGTCCGCCACATGTAAACAAAGTAAAACCGTCTGAAATCGCGTCGTCAGTTTGTTTATTCAGTTAATTATGTCATTAAATCAAAGAGAGTTTATTTAGTTTCTCTCTCTTCAGATTGAAATTTCTTCCCCCCGGGAAAAAATGACACAGTGCACCTTTAAAAATGAGCCGAGATAAAAATAAATAAATAAACAAGCTGAATGCAGGAGGTGGTGTGATGCCAATAAAAGGAAGGGACATAAACTAATGATCAAGTTTAGAAAGCTAGAAAACAAAAGTAAAATCATGAGCCCTTTAGAAGAATTACGAGGGACAGAGAGAGAGAAAACTCAGAATCCTCTCTGAAATATTCTCCTCTCCTTTTCACCTTTATGTGGCAGAAATTAGAGGATTAACGAGGTCTTTCTATTTAAACTCGTCCTGCCATCTGCCCCTTCAAAAGAGCCTCACTGGTTGGAGGAGTAATCACAGGAAAGACGAAGGAGGAAAATGCCTCGAAGGGATGTCACTGCTAATTGTTTCCTATTTAGCCAAATCAAATAAGTTACATTTTACAGCGGTTGTTAAGATACGACGGCGCCGTCAGATCTAACGTGGAAGCGATTAAACCTTTTCAGAAGAACCCCTCGGGGTCACTGCACCCCCCGGTTTGGAGAAAACGTCTCGATCGGTCTGAGAATAACCAGATGTTTTGATGCTAATACGCGGTAAATCCATTTACTGACTGGGCGACGGAGGGAGATTTTGATATTTAGCGATAAACATCTCAGTGGTCAGAAATCTCTCCGAGAATAATCTGATTGTAATAAAGATCTAATTTGAGATTTTAAACGGGATGTAAAAGCAGCGCAGATATCTCAGAGTAGAAAAAAAAGCAAAAACTCTGACATGATTATTAATGTAATATGTAATCAGAGACTAAAATAGCTCCGGCTTTGACTCTGTTTTCATAAATATGATTATTACTGTGACAACAGAGAGGGAAGAGGGAGAAGAAGAAGAAAAAAAGACTTGGCTTAAAAGCGATCTCTCTCTTTCTGCCAGTGTTATTACATGTGCAAAAGTCACCATCAAAGTGGATTAGGGGAATAGGATTGCGATGCTCGCCTTTGATCTGCCAGATTACAGTAAATCTTCCACGGCACAGAATGAAAAGTTAGCGAGAGAGAGAGAAACAGAGACTGGAGGAGGAAGAGGAGG
>CAEMYA010000113.1:964974-1020001 GCA_903131615.1 Diplodus sargus
GAACATGAAACTTGAAATATATATATTTCATACCGAGGTAAACTTTGAAACCACCATGTTTTCCTAAACTTACCCACGGACAATTCCACTGAGGATGCGTTTGATTTTTCAGTCATTTTCAGTGCACAAACTTTGAACATTTACTGTTTTTCGCTTCTTAAATGAACACATTTTATGTCATTATGATGGGAAATGAAGAGTCTTTGGGTTTTGGACTGTCGGTTAATCAGTTGATAAAGAATTGAATTGTTAGTTGCAGCCTGAAGCAGTTGCAGTCGAACATGATTGTGCGGAGGACGGCTCAGAAAATGCTTCCAGCTAATAAAACTGAAGTGGAAAACGCTGCCGGTTATCCTTTAATTAAATATCAAAAACATGTTGATCCAGCTGAGGGGACGTGCAGAGCGTGGTGACAGGAAGTATAACTTTAAGTGCTGTATAATGTGTCGTGTGACCGAAGTGGAAACAGAGCTGCAGTTGATGCTCTCGCTCTGAGAGAGAGAGAGAGAGAGAGATAAAATAGGACATGGATGCACCGAGCTGGCAGCGCTGTGGGTTTGGGATCTTAATCCGATGCAGGCAGAACAGCCAGGTCCTCATAAGGGCTCTTTTCATGGCGCTGTGGGGCCTGGTGCTGTTCTGGGGCCTGGGGTGCGGGGACAAGCCACCCTCCGTCCCCCCCCCCCCGCCCCCCATCCAGACCCTAGTCATCCTCCTTCCACCCCTTTGTGGGTCTTTTCCACTTTGATTTCATGTTTGCCCATCTCATGAGCTCTGAGACGGGGGCGAGCAGAGACATTCCACAAAGGACCCCATGAGACACAGCACCCCCCCCTCTGCTTCCTGCACACTCACACCATACATACATAATCACACACACACACACACACACACACAGTCTCTCTCCCTCTATGTATATATGCAGGTAACAGTGTGGGTGGACATGAACATACAGCACCAAACACACACACACACACTCACACTCACATCCTCACTCACACCTCTTGTTTTCACTCGTACTCACGTAAAAGAAAAGCTCGTGCCAGTTCAGCACGAACAAAGACTTCTTTCTGTTTCGGGTTGTTTAAGGGATTTTCTTTGAGCCTCAGAGCAGCTTCAGTCTCATGTGTTTATTTGTTGACCTGTTCATTTTGATGAATGTCGGGACGGGCGAGGATATGTGGAGACTAACAGTGTCCCGTCACCCCGGGAACACCAGAGGAAGATGCTTTATTTTTTATTTTTGTATGCATGACCTGTATCCAATAACTTCCGCTTAGCAAATTACACATTGAACTGAGTAAAATACAACAGCTCCCATTAAAAAAATGACAGTCTGTTACCAGAGTAAGCTTTAAAATCGCACGCTAGCTGGTCAACGTCAGACGTAATTTTCCAGACGTTGTTGGACTGAATGGCTGAAATTAAGATAATAAGATGAGGTCATACTGCAGGTTAAGCTTATGGGAAAAAAGTCTAAGGTAACAGCTAACGAAACAAACAAGGCTAACGCAGCTAACAGCTCAACACACAGCGGGCCTGAGAGTTTCTGTTCAGAGGGGCATGAAGTGTTAAAGAAGAAGAACTTCAGCTACAGTTGTACTCTGATTGCTAATACTTGTAACTAACAACAGATGACTCACATGTAGTAAAGAAACAACATTTGCACTTTGGAAAGTTTACATTCTCAGTGGTGCATACGAGAAAGACCAGACCACATCCCATCACAGCTCGCAGGCAGATGATGAACCCGGCAGAAACCACACAGGGGTCCCCTCAGCTGTTTCTCTCCCCCACAGACCCTGAGCCCGTCCCTGGCCGGGGGTCCTGGGGTGTTCCCCTGGGGAGCCCCAGAGCTGTGGGTGTTAGTGTTGCCACTGGGGCTTTATAGACTCCCTACTGAGAGCATCTCCTTAGAGCAGACAATGGGAGGCATTTATCCCCTGGGTGACCGTGCTGACCCCCTAAACTCACTCCCCTAAATCCGCCGGGCATGGACTGGCGGCTCCTTTCAGGGAGCCTTTCACAAGGCCTCACAAAGCGCCCTGGCCCATGGGCAAGCCTCCTCAGTAATGCATCACTTATTATACACATACAACATAAAGAGGAGCAAAGTTTGTGTCCTTAGCATAAAATAATTAGCAGATGTTGATTTTGATGGTTGAAAGTTTGGTTTTTCTATCGAAAATGCAACATTTAGAAAGAGATGTTGCTCTGTGTTTCGTACGGACGATGTTTGCACCATAGATTCTCATCGTCACAGTGAATTTACCAACACAGCGGCGACAGGAACGGCTGCAGTCGACATAAACCTACAGCGCCTCGACGCACGCACTCACCCGGCTGATGCGTGCACACCAGAGAACCAAACTGCGCTCATCAAACGGGAGGGAATAAAAACATTTTCTATTTTCAGCCTCGTCTCCGCCGCCTTTTCTCATCCTCCATGCTCTTCCCATCCCCTAACCTTGTTCCCTCTTTTCAAACACGTCTCCCTCTTTTCAGCCTCACTTCCTTTCCCCCAGTTTTGTATTGTTGTTGTTGTTTCTTCCCCCCCGATCCCTCCTCTCTTTCACTCAGCACTTTTAATTCCACCCACTATTTTCTCCTCTAGCCTCGGTGCAGAGGCGCCATTTCAATTGGGGTGGTGGTGGGGGGATGTTTGTGTATGTGTGTGTGTGTGTGTGTGTGTGTGTGTGTGTTCATGTGAGTGTGTGTGAAATAGGGGAGGGGCAAGAAAGAGAGAGGAAGAAAGAGGTTAATATATGTGTGTATATTGTGAGAGACAGCGAGAGCAGGACGGTTTTCTTTTTTCCGTCTCGCGTGTGTGTGTGTTCGTGTGTGTTTCTGAGAGTGTGTGTCTGTGCATGCGTGTCTTTGTGCGTGCGATGGAGATGAAGCAAAGAGGTTTTACCCTCCACTTTAGTTTATGCGTGTATCCTTTTGGGGACCCCCGCCTGCAAAGGAAGAGGCTTTCCTTTCATTCTTCTTCTTCTTGCATTCCAATGCATCCCATACGCTCCGCGAGACCCCGTTAAATTAGAAGAAAATAGGCCGAGTGGTATGAGTGAGTGATAGACGTCTGTGTTCTTCAGCTGGAGCATTCTTCTCTCTAGGCTCCATTTTTTTTTTTTTTCAGCCATGAGAGAAAGACAAAATCACTACATTTTCAAAATGCAGCGTGGAGAGAAAGAGGCTGTGACAGGCCTGCTAATCCAACCACGAGATTCAGCTGGAATTTGATAATTTGACGGATATCATAGAGAGAAAAAGACATCAAAGTCTGTATTTTAATAATGTTGTTCCTGCACATTTAATTGAGGGATTCTGATGTAGTACATCCTGGCTAATATGTCACTTTGTGGGTTTCCTGGCCTCATCAAATTATGTTCGAATTTGTGTATAGATATCAATATTTCACCAATATGTTTGTGTGAGAAGGTGTGACAGCGACACACCATCATTCGAGTGTGATATCACAGGTTATATACGGAGGCATCGGTACATTTTCCAGCCGTATAAATGATGTAAAGTGAATTCTGTGACGTCTCAGCAGCGCCGTATAGAGGAGTAAACAAACAGGATCCGGTCTGTTTTGTTTCAGATGAGAACGAGAGCGAAGTCCCTCGTGTTTCCCTTCTGAACTTTGTTTTATTTTTTTTTATTTTCTCTGCCGGTTTCAGAGAAGGTTGGCCGAGACATAACATGCGGTCGGGTTCAGACACACCGCAGAACACACTACTCTAAACAATACGCCACCATGAGAACAAGCTGCCATCTTCCACACAGTGGCAGCCACATGGGCACTTGTAAACAGAGGAACATGTTCCAAAAGGACTTCTAGAGGGTAAATAAACACAGAATGGTTTAGTCTACGAAAACGTAATTCAAATTGGCGAAAAACGCCAATCAAGATTTGGTGCAAAGGGAAATCATTTGAGAAGCTGGAACGATGACTGAAAAATGACTCGAATGATTAAATTGATTATCAAATTTGTAGAAAACTATGAATGGAGTTCAATTTGTAGCATTAACATATTCTCAGAGAGGAAAATATCGATGAGTGTTCAAAGTGCGTCAAACAAAAGAAGAACAAAGCAAAGTTAGCATGCGATAGCTGAGTTGCTCCTCTCTAAAAGCTGATAAGAAAAGTCAAGGAGAGCCGCTGTTCAAACTTTATCCCAGTTTCAACAACATGTAACCTTAAAGGTTACTGACATTTAGCCGGTTACTTTGAGGTTAGCCTTTATAACAAACACAGCTCAACACTGGGAAGAGATTGTCGGACGGCGTATCAGGGTTCAGGTCCGCGGCTGCGTGTGCCATGCCCTGACCTCAGACCGTCTGTTTATTGTTTGCCCATGTGCGCGGCCGTGCCTGTGTGCGAGCGGCGCCCTGACCCGACCCGGGGATAATAGGTACACAAAGGGTCAAGCATGCCCGGAGTGTGGAATATGTGGAGCAGGTTGTTGCGTGAAGCCTGTGTGGGGGTGTGGAGCGGTGGACGGCAGGTGGAGAGTCAAAGGGGTTAAACTAGAACAGGTTGGAAAGAGTGCAGGCATGCATGAGCCACAGTTGGTGCTGGATTGCAAGTGTGTGAAGTCAGAAGGGTCGGTCAGCTCCGGCCGAGCATGTGTGGCTGTGCATTACTGCACGGCACGAGGGTCAGGGGTAAAAGAGTTTTAACCCTGTGGCAATTAAACACTCGGCCTTTAGGTCGAATCCAGGTTTTGGAAAAATGCAAGCATATGTCTGCTGATGTGGTGACTGAGGGTATTTATTACTGGGTTTAACAAATCTCAAAAACATCTGATACTCTCTTCTCTCGTATTTTGGAAGTTCAAAGTTCCTCATGTTTGTCCTTCGTGTCCGTTGAGCTCTACGTGTTGCATTCAGGGGCTGCTTGTAAACTACAAACATAGTGTCACATTCCGGTCATATGCAACTTTTCAAAACACATTGATGCGCAAAGTTTAATATCATTTTCTTCAACTTTATTTTGTAACTTTACTCGTTTTCTGTTAAGTTAATTCGTAAGGGTTAATCAACCGTCACAGCGTTATTGATATTCCAAATTGAAATTGATTTAATAAAAACCTTTTCCCAGAACAACCGAAGCGTTGATTAGCAGAGCGGTTACACCCACAGTATTTATGTGAATCATTTCATCAGCCAGCTCCGAGCCGCTTGATATTTGTGTGGGCAAGTGCAGAGACGTTTAGCTCCCTCCTGAAAAACAAACCTAATGGTGAGAGGGAATAGTTCGGCTAACGCGGCGCGAGGGCTCCGCTGAGCTCACGACGAAATGAAATATCTCCGTCATGTGAATGAGGAGTGACAGTCATTTTCCCCTCTCGGCGGGCGTTGATGCAGCGGGCCTCACACTGCGGCCCCTGCTGCACAACATATATCATCGAGTCCCCTTAAAAACGTCGGTCTGCCCTTCAGTGGAATTTCTGCATTTACAATCATTTTCCACAATTTCTCTCAAGTGCACCACACCTCAGTCAAAGAAACCCCAAGACGATTCTACGAAACTTCACGTTGTTCCCCCTCTCGCCATCCACATGATCACTAGGAGCAGCGAGGACTGGGCTTTAAATGAGTTATGAACAATTGGCTTTCTTTGTGAAACCTTGACTCCTTTTAGATGTGAGCCAACCGTAGAGAGAGAGAGAACAGTGGGAGTAGGTGGAGGCTGCATTCTTTCGCTTCGGTTTCAGTGTTGGCCTGTAAATCTTCGGTAAATTAATCTGACTCCGGCGCAGCAGACGCCATCCCTCTGAACTTTTGTGTTTTTAGAGATGCACGTTCAGCCCACTGGCTGGATCCTTCAGCAGCTCCTGAGGTGAAGGAGGCTGTGAGGCTTGAACTCAAAGATTTAGCTTTAATGGTAATTGTTTGCATGTTCTGTACAGTATGTAAATGTTGCAGCTCAGACTCCCGACAGCAGAGTCTTCCTTTTCGATTCCTCTCCCTCTTGGGAAGATGAGAATGTAGGTGAGGGAGGCGGGGAGCTCGCTCTCCTCCCCTTGTAAAATCACATTTTCCCCTCCTACTTGAAAGGATTTCTCAGATTTCTGGAAGCAATGGCACACATGCAAACACACATACAGAACTACACAGTCACTCACACACACACACACACACACACACAAACACACACCATGAAGGTTAGGTACTTTTTTTAGACATACTAATAACAGACTAACACTCCACACTCTGATCTTCAAAGCGCACTGAAGAGGAGAGGAGAATGAGGCCATTGAGGAGCCCATTGAGGGAGCTTTTTGGCACATTTGAACCCACTTAGCCTGTAAAAGAACACTTTAATATTTACAAATCGCAGTAAAACGGCATGCAGCGCGAGGCCAACGCCAATTCACTCCTGCAAACATAAAGTCTGAGCGTGGGGAGTTAATTTACAGGCGCAGAATGCAATAAATAAAAACAGCTTTTTACTGCGTCATTTTAGAGGCTCGTAAAGAGAGGGAAAAGTTTCCTTTCTTCGTCTTCAAGTGCGAACTTTACGGAATTATAACCTTTGAAATTGTATTGGATGCTTTATTGCTTTATCTTTAAGTGGTTTGCAGACCAATTTTCGACAGGACCGGCCTGAAAAAATTCCAAGAGTTAAAAACGAGTGCTTAGTGAGAGCCCGAGGGGTTTTGTGGTTTTACTGTTCCCACTCTCGGATCAGTCGTTTTTTATTTTATTTATTGGTTGCAATGAGGTGTAATTTGATTGAATCACTTCAGAAAAGTGCACTATGTGTCGTAGGAAGAGAAAACATTGGCGATCCAAACACTCACAGAAACTTCATTGCCAGTTTATTCAGCTACGGGAAGTGGCAGCGCTCATTCAGCCCACACTGAGGCCCGGATTATGTTTACAACTGGCATTATAAAGCTGTCTTCGATGACAGTCTCATATTTCATATTCCGTAGCAGATGATATAAACGCAACTGGAGCATCTCAAGAATTTTGGCAAGGCCGTATTTCCTTCAGGAAACAATGTCCCGACCGAGCTCAGCTGCCAGTCAGGCTCCTGGGGTTTCCAGCCGGCCAGAAGCAGCCAAATCGGTCAGATGCAACGGCCTTTGTGGGGAGATATAAGTTGTATTAGATCCAAAAAATCTTTTTACTTTATTTTTGATTTGTTTTAGGGCGCATCTATAAAGCTCTTCAAATTGCTGTAATGACAGGCAGCGGATCCAGAGCCTGAAAACTTTTGGTTGGAGACTGAATCCATAAAAGAAGTTAACCAACTCGCATTTGTTGTGTAACTGGTCTGAAAACACGCAGGCTTGTGCTGAATCAGGCCGGGCGCTCGGTCCGTATGGGCTGAGGTTGTTTTGCAGGATTCCTCGCTGTTGTTCCTTTGATTATAACTTGCTCCATAATAAAAACCCGCACGTTAACGGAGCTGATGTGGAAATAAGGCCTGTGAGAAGCCTCTCACCACGTCTCTTAATTGGCTGTCATATCACTTAATACCCATTGTTTGGATCAAACAGGGCGGTTGATGCGAACGGACACACAAACACAGGCTATAAGTCGTCATTAAGGAAGCTAATGAGTCGTACCGTTCTGGCGCTCGTCCTGATATTCGGATCTAATGAGCTCGGTGTCCGCCGAAACTTCCATCTTGCCGGTTTTTCTAGCTGCAGCAAATCACAAACACGGCCTCGCTCTCAGAGGCAAAACAACCCATGCATTAACCACAGCTCCATTTCCCCCGCCACATCCATCGAGGAAACAAGTGGGTTTAATGGAGATCTAGTCTGCTGATTACAGATTACTGCGGTAAACAACATCCCCCTTGCCTCCGAAAGGGAAGAAAATGCTTCGAGTCATAAAAGGCGATAAAAGGCAAACAATAACAACCGGTGCCTAAAAACACAAACAATACAAGGGAAGCTCGCTGTACGCTGCAGGGAAGCTGCGCTAATGCAATAAACCGCTTCAGTCATTCCAGGCATTGCTCTCAAACTCCGAACAGATTGTGCTGCCGGTAATGACTTTGAGCTCAATTCTGAGGCGGGTCAGGTGAAATGGTTGAACTCGATTTAAATGCGAGTGATACGGGGAGGGGGGCGAGCCGGGAGCACGGAGCCACGGCGTGTTGGAGCTGGAGGCGACGGCCCGCAAGCATGTAAGGACGAAGGCAGCAAACCCACAGACAGAACCTGAAAAGAACTCCTCGAGTACCAGCATCAATTACCACCATTACTGCACATTACCCGGGCCCTCGCTCTCTTCCTGTGTGCGTCTCCTCGCACTCATTTGAGCCTACGGCTACCCAGGAGAGTGTGTGTGTGTGTGTGTGTGCAAACTCCTGCATTGCACAAGCCCATTTAAGAGTGTGTGTGTGTGTGTGTGTGTGTCGCCGGGTAATATATCATCTCGGCTTGAATAGACCCCCAAGCCAGAAGTTAATGAAGTGAAATGAGACTTATTAGCCAAAAACCTTTAAAGTCACTGACAGGCGAACGCTGGGAAATAAAGACGGGCTGAAATTATTAATGACAGCAGAGATCTCGGTGCACAAAGGCAGCGGGGAAAACACCGTTGCAGCGCGCAAGATCAGCATTATTTATCCAAAGATTTTTAAAAAACATGATGACACCTCCACTTAAGCGCCGTTCTCCCTCAACATGAAGCTGTTTTCCACCTCTGAAGGGTTCAACCTGGGAAACACGGCGTCGACCCCCTTTGTTTTTCTGGGCAGAGAGTTTCTCCCTACCCTCTCTTTGCCCCGCAGTGGATTAACACAGGAGTTGACACTATCATATGATCCACGTGGTGCGCATTTCTCGATGGCTTTATTTCTGAGGCGAGCGTGCGGCCTGGGTCAGCTTGGCCAGGTAGTGTTCAGCCTAATTGGACAGGAATGACCAGTTATCGGGCTGATTACTGCCACTCCTCATCAGGTAATGGCGACTCAGCGGGGGACCGGCCTCAGCCTGACGTGCAGCACATGATTGAGAGCGCAGCCGTTGGTGGGAGGGGGGGCTGCAGTGCCTGCTGGTCGGGGCTGTTCTGGGGTCAGCCAGCGAACAGCGACGCATTTCTCATCACTGTCAGGGATTCGGTGGGAGCCCTCACATTTGGAGCGTGTAGACCTCCTCACCACGCAGCCAGACTCCTGTCAGCCTCGCAATCAAAAGGTTGTAGGGATGATTTTTTTGTGTGCACTTGTCAGAGAGATGGCGACCGTGCAGGTTCAAAAGTAGCAGCGTTTCTGCCCCTGCCTCCTCTCTTTGAATGCTAAAGCTATGGGCGGCAACAGATGAAGATAAATTCAAAGATCGGGTTTCGCCCCCCACCTCTCCGCAGACCCCAGGGCTGACCCTGCGCTCTAAAGATGCTTTGAAGCCTGATACATCTGGTTGCCTTTGACTGAGGGCTCACAAAGAGGCAGAGGTGTTCAGGTTGGACTGAGCGAGCCCCTCACTGTTCTCTGGCCTTTCTTTAGCCCGGGCCTTAACCCTGTTTTGACCCCTTTTGGGTTTGTTTAAGGGGTCATCAAGACTGAGCCTCTTGTTTCACCAATGGCCAGAGACCTGAAGACTCCAGGGCACCAGGGTTCGCTCCGGGTCAACCTTTGTCGCCCCTCAAGGTCGTGGTTTGGATCATGAAGTAAACGATTGCTAGATCAGCAATTAGACTTGACAGCATCCTGCTGCTGGTCAGATGGGACAATGACGTGATGGTGGTGAAGAAAACACATGATGTCTTGATTCATAATGAGTGGTATCACTCTTATATAGACCAGCAGGGCTCTCAGTCGGCACTGTAGTCCATGCCAAGTCAAATCAAGCCAACCAACTCCAAGTGGGTCGCAACGATATCAGATGGGCTGCGTCATTATTCAGGGACGATTTAGTAGCTTCGTTATCCTCTTCTAGATCCATTTCTTACTTCCTGTTTCCATTTTCCAAGCAATTACGAGTAGATGCCAAACAAAATACACCAACAGCCTGAAAAGACCACGATGATAAGCAGCTTGAACAGTGCGATGGTAGACAACGCTGATCAGGGCGCTGCAAGCGCGTTGCTATGAAGACGCTTATCTCTGCCGCACTGGGTTGATGTGCTGAGTCGAACTGAGTCGAGTCAGACCAGCAGAATTGTTAGATATACAGTACAGACAACGTCGGCCTTTGTTACGTGTAGCCTCCAAAATAACTGATCTACAAAAAACACGTCAAGTCCTCTCGATTGTTTCTTCCTCGTGGCTCTGCCCTCTCATCAGATAACTTGTACTAACTCTGAATATCATCATCATATTTCACACAATAACAAATTCGCTCGGCTTTTTATTCCTCCTAAAATCAGAACACTCATTTGACATCCTTCCGTTTAGGTACGGATGAAACTTTCAGCCTGTGAAAATGATTAAATTTAATCCAGAAAATGAGAAAAATAAAATAAAATCAAAGAAACAGCAGGATTAGACTTCCACTGTAATGCTCTCCAGCTCCATCTCCTCACATTCGCAGCTCCGTCAGACAATAACCAAGCCGAAGCCTTTCTGAGCACCAACCTCCCATTACAATAAATGATTCAGCTGCACTCACAAATAACTCACTTAGTGGCAGAAATTGGGCTGAGAGCTGACCTAGATTTATGTCGACCTTTCCCTCTCCATCTTTCTCCCCCATTTCTTCAGGAAGTAGCTCGGGCAATGTGAACAAGGTGGAATGTGATGTTAGCACAGCCGCAGGACTGGGCGCGAGGCGAGAAGTGAAGAGTTTCCAGGAGGAAACTATTGTCCGGACAGGAACAGATGGAGGGAACATGGGAAATTCGGTTTGTCTGTCAGTCAGTCGGACCCGGCCTCGAGCTTCAGAAACCGGTCTTTGATCACATCTCAACATGGATTTAGTTCTAAAGGGGAACGATGGGAAATTTACCGGCGGTTAAGAGCTGGGTATTTTACGTAATGCCTGATCTTTATTCAGGGTCGTGGTTGTTTTGGCTGCCAGGAAAACACAGGAGATAGATTGTCAGACAGTTCTTGGGTTGTCGCATGAGCAAATGCACAATAATTCAAGATGGGTTGTGCTTAAAATGAACAAGTTTGCACCATGTGTTTTCCCAATGGCAACGCTTGACGACTTCACAAAAGAGCTGCCATCGTGAAGAGAGGGGAAGCAGAACAATCACTCAAATTGACGATAACCATGCAAACCATATACAATCTTTCCTCAAAGCCGCTACAAAGTGTTGAGCTTGTTTGGAGACGCAGCACAGATGGAAGCGATTGTGTCACAAGACGTTCAAATCCTGCCTGCTTTCTCACCTCTTCACACCTGGTCGGTCTCTGCATGAACCGGCCACGACTGAAGGTTTGAGCTCGGAGGCTAAAGAGCTTCCGGACCTCGTTGTCCTCTTACGTTGCACAGAATCTCGGTTGCTGTTCTTCTTTCAGTTACCCGCTAACTGCTGCTTCCTGCTTCTTAAAAATACCCGGCGGTGGGTCACACAAACGCTGGCTTTTCCAGATTTCAGCTTGGTTACTACTCCTGCTGTCAGCTTGAATGCGGAGGCAGAATAAGGGTGCGACATTACTAGAACAATAAGAGTAAAAGGTATTGAAGAAACTTTCTTAAGAGGGTACCAAGTTCTGCTGAATCAGCCTCGGAAAGTGTGAAATTGCTTCAGCACATTTGCAAGGTCATCAATTGCGTCCCAAAACAAAGCAGACATCTCAAGTTGAATTCTTCTACCGGTCTCCGCTCTGACTTCCCCTGCACATTTATCACAGAGGGCAAAAAAAGAGTAGAAGGAGGAACCCTTTAATGTCCGTCTATTGGTTCCACTGGTTCAGTTTTATGGCTCTCCCGGCTCCGTCTCTTGGTCTCGCTATTGACTACTGTAGCCTGCAGGCTACCGGGCACATAGTAGATGTCTGGGTGGGTGTGGCGGGGCTGGGCTGGAGGTGCTTTGGGGGGAGAGTGTGTGAAATAGCATCCATGCATGAAGCAGATAAAACGGGACGCACGCTGTAATTCAGACGATCAAGGATGTTTTCCGTTCAGCTTCGCTTGTTTAATTTAGTGACAAATTATTCAAATGATCCCTTCCAGTGGTGCTGAGAGAGTCAATCGATTAGTCGCCCAACAGAAAATTAGTCAATAACACTTTTGGTGATGTATTAATTATTCAAGCGAGTGGAAAAAAAGGAAAGTTGATGAATATTTTCTGCATCCAGGATCTCAGATTGTTGCTTTTCTGTTTTATATCACTGTTTATTGGACATATGTGGGTGTTTAACGGGCCTACACAGTCGGAGGAAATAAGAAAATTAATTAGATGCATTAAAAACCTACAATAACCATGATTTTCCGGTGTGTTTGTGTGTGTGTGTGTGTGTGTGAGGGAGAGGGGGGGCAGGGTTGGTGTAAGTGGAAATGCTTAAAAGTCAAATTGCTCTTGCAGACGTGGGACCAGAGAGAGAACAGAGTCTGTGTCATCTGCTTGTGTGAGCACAGGGAAGTAGGGGGGGGGATGCCCGGCTCTCTGCAGACCTCTGGGACCAGGGAGGCTGTAGATAAGCCACCGAGCATCAGCACCCCTGATTCTGTTTCTGCCTGCTCATGTCAAACCACCGGGGTCCCCTGTACTGATAACCCCCAGCAGGAAAAGCGGTCTTTTATGTAGCCTGTCTGAGCCGCTCGCTATACCGCCTGCACAGAGAGACTCACATTTTCTATATAAATGCAGAGAATTTAACCCATGCAGCCTTTTCAGCCGCCTCCTGCAAACAACGCAGGCTCGCTGCATAAATCCTCAAAGACAGGCAGCAGCGGTAGACGGGGAGAGTAGCTAGGTGGTGCGAAACTGTAGCTAAGAGGGAGCACGGCCCGAGGCCGCGGGTCAGAGTTCTCCTGAGGTCATTCACAGCTAAATTGACTGGCGGAGACGGGGAGAGAAGGGAGAGAATGAGAATGAACGAGAGAGACAGGGAGACAACCTCCGGAGCCATCGATACAGCCCCCCCGGCTCGCTTTGATCCATCGCTGCCAGCTTCCTGAAGTAAACACAGGCTAATTGTCTGGATCGGGTCGAGATGCTTATCTGCGGCCGCCTGTCTGTTCCCTCCGACGCTCGCGGTACTCCAGCGATACAGAGGAGGCCGAGCTTGTCAATCGCAATCAGATTCTTAGAGGTGCTGATGGAAACGCCCCAAACATTCAGCTGCTTCGGTCCACGGCGCCGATGCATCGCTGCGTCCGGGCCAGGTTTGACCCCCCAACGCTGTATCAGCTGACCTTTTAATCCAGCGAGCGCCGCACAATTAATGCGAGCCTGATAAAGAACAAGTTGGAGAGGCTTTTTAAAAAAAACATTTAATTGTGCTGTTAACTTATCTTTTAATTGCCTGGTTACTTTGCTTATAAAAAAAAGAAGTTGGCTTTGTTCCTGAAAGTTTCAGTTCACCTTTTATTGAGCTGTTACCTCTATACGTGTTGTATCGTCCCTTTATGTGTTGCTATGCATTTTGCTCTACTGAGGCAGGTTTTTCCCCAACAAAACGTGAACAGAATAGAAGAAAGGCAAGAAGATAAAGAGACAGAATATTAAGTCAGACGGAGGAAGAAATGTATTTTCGGAGCTTTGATGTTGAACTTTTGCGAGACAGGAGGTGGTGACAGGGAGGCAGGGACGACAATATCCTCCTTTTGAACTCCTGAGCATAAATATTGGTGCTGATGTTGTAATGGGGTTTTCCTCATGACCCTCCTCCGACACAGACCTTCCACGGAGCCCTTCATGTGGATACAGCTTCCCTTCCTCTGCACCCGGAGCCCACAGAGATCAGACACAAGGGGTCTCCGGGGGGAAATAGCTCATCCAGTGATGACGCTACTCATTGCAAGCCTGATTGGGTTTAGTGATGCCTGGGGGGGCTGAGGCCCCGGATAGCGGAGATATATCAATATATGATGGCTACTGGAAACACATCGCTGCCTTGATCTTGGAATGAGATACATGTTGTTGTTTTTTTAAAGACCGCCCGCAGTTTTCTTGTATGAATATAGAGCTTTTATTCTTCACTGTATATTGCATTTAATAACCCCTCAGCATCCATCTGAGCGGCGCTTATGGAGTCCATTCAATTTCCAATGCAGCGCAGGCAACAGACCTGCAGTGCGGTCGGGTCTGCTCTGTGTGCGCAATAAAGAGCGGTGGAAAAAGCCAATGTAATTTACGCCGCTGAAGGGAGGAATTTGTTTGTGTTTTCATGTGGTGTGTCCAAATCTGATTGATCTGAAATCCAATCAAGCAGTATTTATAAAAGCTGCTTTTATATATATTTATATATATTTGTTTTACAATCACACATAAAATCTAATTTACAACTACCGCCTTCAAACAGAGCCAGTAAAACGAGTGTTTTTCTGGAGGTAGCAGCTCCAGCTCTTTGTTTGCCGACACATGTGTGTTTATGCGTACAGCGTGTCTATACGTGTGTTTTGATCATCTGTATGCATGTGTGTGTGTGCGATACAAGCCGGCATCATGGACCCGTCCTCTATCTCCTGGCGGCATCACTCCACCTCGGGCTCAGGACTCCACTCTGTCACTCAGGGTGACACATGGAGAGGCAGCCCCCTGCCCGTGGCGTACAGCGGAGATCACCGCCCTGTCACTGTCTGTCACTCCGGCTTTGTCCCCCGTCATGCCCCCACGCTGGCAGGTCTGGGGAGAAGGGCGGGGGCCGTCACGAGCGGTGACAGACTGACAGGTGACAGGTGAAGCCAGCCAGACAGCGGGTGCCACAGACAGTCAAAGCTTCATACATTTCCCACTGTGCTTCAGCGTGTGTGTGTGCTAGCATACAAACACATACAGCTGCTTTGTTTAACACCTCTGGGATGAGATTACAAGGTCATTCCGGGGCTGAAAAGACTCCCTCTGAGACCTTTTGTGTAACCTCTTAAACTACAGGGGCATCAATCCGACTGTCAGAAACGGTAAAAAAAGAGATATTTTGGGGGAAATGTGAAGAGTTTTGAATATAACATGGACTCCGCTCTGCCAAGCAGTCTCCCTCCCGGCATCCCAGCGCTGTAACGATCTTCCAACCGCAGTCAGAACTTCTCAGTTTCTCTCCAGACTGAAAATCCATCCACTTCACTTCGCCTGCAGCTCCTCATCCAACCAACCAGGGTGTTTTGAGGTTACCTGCGTGTACACACAGATGCTCTCGCTTATTTAACTGCTAATGGGATGTTTAGTTCTTCCTTTACTTTCCTTGATTATCGCTGTTATTATAGCTCTATGAAGCTACTTAGCCTGTCAGTGCTTTAAATGAATAATTTAAAGCTTATTTACTTTACTTAGTTATTGAAAAGCCAAAAGTGAGTCAGTCTCCATTGACGACCATATTGAAATGCCAGGAATAAATATGTTTAAAGAGCTAAAAATAGCGGTTTCGGACTCTAAAGCCAATTTCCTCATTTATGACAACTGTTCAGAAGCTGAATTTATATATAACTCACTGAATTAATGGAGAGAGTGAACGTTCCCTGCTGCAAACTGTAGCTGCCGTTAGCTTGTTTGATCAGTTAGCCATGCAGCTAAAACATTCCTGGAGCTCGACGCACCGGGAAGGTGTTGGTGTTGACACTGCTAGCACAGGACCTTCAGACCAGGGTTAGCAGATTAGCATGCTACACATGCTTTGCAACACAATAGCTAATAGCACGCTGTCAGCAACCAGGCTTCATTCGGCCCGCCTCACCTCCACCATGCTCCATTTCTTAGGCCATTTGTGGATTAGCAGGGGTTGAGCAAAATCAGGCAACCTATCGTAACCTCTTGGTGACGCCATGGAGACCATGACAGTGTTATATACAGCATATAGTGAGGATTGGAAGCAGTGGCTATTAGCTAGCCATGTTGCTAGTCATCTTATCAGCACTCCTACTGAGCCGTATAAGGATTAATCCCATGCTAAGCTAACCCTCAATGATTGTACTGAACTATTAACTGTAATGTAATATTTATATTATGTACAACACGGGCTGTACAGTACTGATAAAGTTACAAACATTTTCAAACTTTGCTGGTGAAAGATGCCCACTGTACGCTGACACTGATGCTACCGCTGTGTGTAAAAATACTTCTGCACACACAGTCAGAGGAGTTCAGCACGTTCACAAACACACACACTCACAACAGCAGCACATCAGCGTTTGATCGCAGTCTGCCCTGCTGGGATTAAAACATACCCACTGCAGTGATGCTGCTGATGCTGTCAGATCTGAGCAAGGACTGAAAGTGTGCGTGTACCTTTGATGCTGGAATGAGCTTCAGCTATATATTGAATTTTTCATGCTGTAAAAAAATAGCAAACACAAACGCTACAAGGGTACAGAGCTAAATATGTAGCTTAAATCTGTTTATTAGCAGGTATTGAATCTTTGGTTCTCTCTAAAATCAGTTTTCTGAGTGATGACGTTGAATCACTGCGGAGGAAATACAAAGAGACATCAAGTTATTTATGTGAAACCAAATTACAGCCAACATATGTGCGCAGTCCAGTACAGGATTAGATTTACAGCTCTCTTTGTTGCTCGATGGACTTTTAATGGCCATTATTGCCGTCCCAAATCGAGCATCAGACCTTCACTGTGGCTCGAATCTAACCCGGTGCCAGAGGTTGCACCCAAATCATTCTATTTGACCCGAGTCTCCCTTTCCATTACCTAGCAGTCCCTGTGGGGACAGTAGTGGTCCCTCAGCACTTGAACTCCGACCCCGGCTCCATCAGGAGCAGAGCCAATAACACTGAGGGAGGTTTTATAGGCACCCAGGCTATCTGAATTGTCTCGCCGTGCGTCTCGGAGGGGACATACAGTCATAATGATGCCCTATGAGGTTATGCTCTGAAATGTGATTTAGTTCTTATTACCTGCGGTCATATTGTGGCGATGCAGCATTTGTCAGGGGGGCATGCATGGAGATCTGTGTCCAGCTGAACGCCATTCTGCACCGTGCACACACATGAGGATAAAGAAATGCAAGAAAATGTCGTTGCATGAAGTTAAAATAAGAAATGATCCTGAGATTAAAAGGCTTTATCTGTCTTTGGGAATCAGAGGGTGTTTATTCCATGGCTCTTTGCTGGTTTACAGCATCACACCTGATAAAAAGCAGGTCAAGCCACAGACAGAGTGTCACAGACTAATATAATAATGTATAATTTAGTGTGCTATCAGCCAGTATTGTTCCAGGAATGTAGCTTATTTAGGTTTCTGTGCAAGTTCCTCTTTGTGTCAGCAGTGGTCCTGGGTTTTGGTTTAGTATTTGGTGATGCAGAGTAATAAAAAATTATTTACACTATATGGTAAGTATATGGTGCAGCCATATGGTGTGATTGTGAGACAAACAGAATTAATCATCTTCTACTATAAACAACAACACGAGGTTTTCCCATGAGGCTTTGAGAGCAGCAGCAGCACGACGCACTGAGAGAGAGCAACAGCAATGGCACAGTTTCACAGCAGCGGAGGAAAAAGCAGCCGCCTTTGGTGCGGGAGCGACAATTTTACGTTTACTCTACCATTTTCTGCAAGTACTGTATGTCTGAAGTACAGGAAATGTATGCAGGGTGAGAGGAGGGGGAGCCGACAGATGTCTCCTGTCGTGGTGGCTCAGAGAGATTGAAAGAATGAATACCTCGGCTGATCCACGGTGTGGGACCCGCCTCATGCTCATACTCTGACATAAATATCTGGCAACCAGGAGTAATCCTCTTCAAAGTCTAGTTTTCTCAAAATTAGTTCAGGAAAAAAAAGGGGGGGGGGGGGGGGAAAATGAAAAAAAATAAAAAATGACAATCACATTCAGACTCCCAAATTGCAGAAAGAACACTTCAAAAAGTACTTTCACGCACAATCAAACACGCTAACAGAACCGCTTACATCCCACCTGTTTAATGAAGAATGAGTTACGACAGTTTTCAGTACAATAGCTGGCTAATGCAGAGAGGGAATGAAGGCCCAGGTACAAAGGAATGAAGAAAGTTCAGAAGAAGAGAGAGTGGAAGGGAAAATAAGTGTGTTTTCACCGTTCAGCGAGTCCATGGCAGGCCTGTGGGATTGGCAGAGATTGGTGGGGATATGAGCGCAGCGGCACTTGAAAGCCCAGCCAGAAGTTTAAGATGTTCAGAGGGAGTTATTGGTCGCTTGCTCTTCCTCTCCCCTCCCCTCCCTTCCTCTGCTTCCCTGAATCTTTTCAAGCTCCGGGCCTGCAGACTCTTTCTTCTTCTCCCATCCCTTCCGAGAGCCCTCGCATGCATGACAGGTACAAGAGGAAAGAGAGACTGCAGAGGTGTAAGGAGAGGAAGAGGAAGGGGAAGAAACGGAGGGGAGGGATACAGGTGAAGGACTCCAGACAACGGAGGGAGACAGAAGACAGAAAGAAGGAGCGAAAGGCCGATAGCTGAAAAACTCCCCGCATTTCATTTAGTGGCATTTTTATGGAGGAAGTTTTAGCTCAAAAACTGTCATGTACAAAAAAGAAAATAGAAGTTTTAATGGTATCCTACATTGCCAAATGTACAAGGCGATCTGAAATACTTCCACTCTTCTGTTTTTTGGGCTTTCACAAGATTTCGGAACCTGGTTGCAGGGATTTTGCTCCCATTCAGCTACTGGAGCGTTAATGAGTCTGGATGCCTCGGTGTCCGGATGTTCCGGTTCAATCCCAAAGGTACATTGCACACAATGTCGAAATTGGAAGTTTTGCCACAAAGCTGGACATGACGGAGCTCCGGAGCGAGTTTCAAAAAGGACTTTAATATAAGCTTATGAGAAAATTACCTCACTTCTCAGTTGATTCACTGCCTCGGTAAAATCTTTTTTAATGACTTTAAGGTCTCCATTGCTAGTTTCAAGTCTTCTACAATACAGCACGATGTTCATTTGTGTAAATAATTGTCCCATTTAGAGTAAAATAGACAATAAAGAAGGGCATGCTTTGGGGAGTGGCTAGATTGTGATGGACAAGTGGCTACCAATGTGTTCTTGGTTTCAATCTTATGTTTATGTAATTGCTGTAGCAAGGAGTATCCTCCAAACACCAACATCTTATCCAAATATTTTCGCCTCTTGCTCCAAAAAATGACAAATCTGATGTCACAACACGGTTAACTTTACGTCCCTTGGTGCCACTAAGGGTCCTAGTAGAATAATCTATGGGTCCACAAACTTTTGACTAGATAGCTGCATCCAAAAATGGTACACTAACAAAGAAAAAGGAGTTAAATTGTCTCGAGCAGCTGCTAAATTGATAGCGATCTGAGGTCCACGTGCCCCCAAAACATCTCACACTAATACAAAACAGTTGTGCAACTGATGTAACTCTTGGAAGATAAGGTTTAATATCATGGTAGAAAATATGAATCCATATATAACAAGTAAAGCAGGTACGCGGTGAAGTGCAGGTGAAAAGTATTATTTTTCAGAGAATGTAACTGGTCCGACTTTCAAATCTTTCATCCTCCCACGACCCCCTTCAAATTTATTAGCCCCTTTGAAAAGGGTTTATCTCAAAAAGGGATGTAATATTTGTCTCCACCCGTCCCGATCCCGGCATCAATGAAGTTCAGGTGTGCAGTGGAAGGGGAAGACACAAGAGCGCTGTTTTAAGTTTGTACGGATGAGTTATCGCTCCCCGTATAACAATGATTTGCATGACAGGCCTGTAACGGTCGATGAGGTCACTGGCAGGGGGTTTAAAGCAACGGTGCATATGGTTAAAGATAATAAATATTCCCATGACAAGATGAGAGTAGAAATGACAGATGGTACGAGGGTTTTTCTTTTTTCCCCTCTTCCTCAATGCCATGTGTGTCTTCTATCAAAATCCCTCCTTCTTTGAAAAGAGTGACCGGAGAAAGTAAAAGAGGTTCAATCGTGGCTCAGGGAGGAAAGAAGGAGGAAAAAGTTTAGCTCCTTTCTCTCACAGGGCTCTTTCATAACCATTAACTGTGTGATGACACCAGCGGATATTCAGATTGATTTACCATCGTCTGGGGATCACTTGGCCTGCGCAGAAGTCTCCCATACCAAAGATTCATTTGTGTCCTTAATGAAAGGCTTCCTGCCCCAACGTTTCCTCAAACTAAAATCCACTTCTTTTTTTTTTCATATATTTCACTTTGATTGCTGTAATGGCCTTATTTATGAGGTCACCGTAGAAACTCGTATTTCACTGGCAGTCCTTTAGCCTCAAAATGGGCCGGGCATTAATCTAAAATCTCTAGATCAGACCCTCATTTTTCAAAAAATGCAGCAGTGCCCCCAAAAAATCAATGGAGGAGTTAAAGAGTTGCCAAACTGTGAGATAAAGGACAATCTGGCTGGAAAGTCCTGGCAGAACCGCAGAATACCTAAGACGAAAGACCAGAACTTTCAAGATCAAGACTACGATTAGAGAATTAAAAAAAAATGAGGATGCCATGTAACTCAGGACGCTGTGTTAAGCAGTTACCGTCCCGTGATACCGTTATTGATGCTGACATATTCACCCCGTGGATCAGCCTGTGATGTAACATCAAAGAAGTCATCAGCGTTGACCCTGACCAGGCCCGGAGCGGAGGAGGCATCAAAGCTGCAGAATCTCAGCGTCAAAAGTAAGTCCACAACACCGGTCTGATTAACATGTCACAGGAAGATGAGGGGGGGGCTCTACAATCAGCCTGCGAAGGTGATTAGACCCCACAGTCCTCACTCTCCTGAGGGGTATGAGAGGTAGCGCCCGGAGTCTCGGTTGGACAAACGGGTCATTTAGCTCTCCTCGCAGAATGGATGTAGACACGGTGTGACAGTGAAGCATGAGGTTATGGTTTCTAATCATAGCCGGAGAGGAAGCTGACGGGTGTGGGCTGAGTGGCTGAGAGAGAACGGAGACTGGGGGTCGGTTTACAAGGAATCAGTTGGTTCCCTCAGACTCGGCTCCAACCTTTGACCCTGCGGGGACGATGACCCGTATTCTCTCGTGGTGATTCATTTCCTCTCCCCCCCCCGACCACCGTATGTACACAAAAACACATGCCTGTTGCTATGGAGACGGGTCTAGGTGGGACGGGGAAGGATGTCTTCGGGCCAGTGGCTGGATCGGGATCTGAGGATGAGTCGTTAACCCTTCGGGGGAAAGAGAAGCGACACACGAGGCTGATGTTTAACGCTGAGAGTCGAGCCAGTAGATGGAATCGACATCCGTATAGATTGGAGTGGGAGGCAGCGGAAAGGGGTTAATCACTCGACGGAGAAAATTAACAGAGAATGGCCTTGAGGTGCAACTAAAAGCAGCTTCGGCAAGGAAGGAAACAGTCATGGCAGTAAAGACCACATCAGAAAGACGTCTTTAGGGTTGATTGCTTTAAACATTTAAGTACGACTCACAGAGACGCTATCAGAGCCGTAGACGTGAGACTCGAGGCCTACATCGGAGTTGAGTCACGAAATAATGAGGACTTCACTCTGACTCGACTGCTGTACGACTTCAAATGCTCGAAGGGATGATCGCTAAATTCTTGTCCTGGCTTGAGACAAGTGATGGGTTGGCTTGGCACAGTCTGAATTATTAAGCCTCCGCATTGACAGGATTAAGGTCTCAGCTCAGCACATCCTCATACCTAAACGATGTAATAGACCTGAAACATAATAAGCTGCTTTCACAGTCGACCTATACGGTTGTTTTTTCTGATGAGGACGGCTCGCTCAGCTAGATGACAAGACTTTGAATTTCCCTTCCACAAAAACCTACAACATAAATGCCTGATTTTGTCTTCTTGAACCAATTAAACAACCTTTGACGGTCACGTTGTTGACGATGGGCCATGCATACTTTCTGAAAGCTTCATGTGAGGCCGAATTCCAAACAATGAGTCATCCGTTAAAGGAGCTTCAACTCCAGCCACAATCAGGATCCAGGGAATCTCAAGGCCATGCAGTGGGAGTCGGGGTGAGGAAGGTCTGCCTGGTCTGAGCCTTCAGAGTTACGAGAACCGGCCAAATTAATCCCCTCACCCTCATTCTCGACATGTATTATCCTCCACTGTCATAAACTTGGCTGCGGTGGAGATTTACAGCTGCTCTCTCTCACATGGCTTTCCTTCCTAATTGTCTGCATGGCCGAGACCTTGACCAGCGCCTTTTTTTTTTCTCATCTTGAAGAGTCTGAGATCTACAGATTGATTGCCAACGCAGGCTAATAATAACACAAACTCTTCACCCTCAGTTTGCAGGAGGGAAGGGAAGACTTTTCCCTCCTGATGTTGGATTTGCAGGAAAGCCAAAGTAATTAAATGATTTTCCACCAAATTAAGATCTTAGTCGAAGAACGTGTGCCAAAGTGAGGTAAAGCAACCTGGGATTAAGACGGAAAATGACTTGACAACAAGCTGCCAGAGTCAGAACGAGGAAATTCCTGAAGTAGAGATAGTCGCAGGGATTCTTTTTTCCATCCACATTTTTCAACCGATTATCTGTTTTCAATCAGAACAGGAATGTTGCTCAATCTGCAAAGCTGATTTGAAGATTGCAGCATACAATGTCAGCTTAAGCTAAACAGTATGCTGGATACCATATTAGGGTAATTACATTGTTTTGTTGTTTTCCCCACTGATGGTCATGTTGTTGCTGCTGAAACTCAAGCACATACATCACATCACAGAAAAAAGCTCTTGCATCTGCGCCAATTCAGTTAGCGGGAGGCAGCGGCGGATATGAGCCAAGGTTATGAACCGGAGGACATCAGCCCCTTTTGATAATGTCCGGCTGTTGTGTGTGTCCTTGGCCAAGTCCTGCCCAGCCACCGAGGCCGAGATATATACTACAGCGTCCGATGCTAATATTGTCATGGTTGGAGCTCTGTGTCAATAACGAGAGCATTCATAACAGAAGAATGGAGGGAAGAAGAAAAAGCAATCAGAGAAAAAGCTCAGGACCTTATTTTTTTCATAAAGACAGTCCCGTTTTGCAAAGAGTCATTAGTTAGAAAGACTGCAGACACTGGCATCGCTTCTGGGAATAGATTTTTATTTAGTCCTTTCTATCCTGAACGGTTCGCTGAAATTTCATTTTGGCTCGGGAATAATAGAAAGCGGGCGAGAGCCGGAATTGTGGAGGGAGAGCGGGGGACGCTGGCTTCTCCAGCAGCAGGTGATTTGAGTCAAGCTCACCTCTCATGTGCTCGCTTCAGCAAAGATAAGGTGCCACTGTTTATTCTGCAGAGGGTTTAGGCTACAGAATAATAACATTAAGTGGGGATGCACGGTATTGGATTTTTTTTTTTTTTCCAATATCCAATACACCGAAATCTTCCAACTCATTTTGGCTGATTGCAGATGGCGAAACAGATATATTCATATATTTTCAGAGAACATCAAAACTGTCCTGCACCAGAATTAATGGTGTTCACACAAAACGCAGGAGGAAAATGTGTTGTGTGTGAGTTTGAATGCAGGATCCTTCGTTTATTTACATTTCCCCATGTGTGTCTGTATTCACCCCACACAGGTACGTTAGCCAGGTGTTTACTCCTTCAGAAGGTCCAGCTCTGCCCGTCCTCCCAAATTGGCGTCTTTTCCGATCTTTGCATTGACTTTATACGTAATCTCAACAATACAATAAAAGATTTGCTTCACTTTCTGAGAGAATACACCATCGATATATGTTCTTGTTGCGAAAATGTTGTTCATTGAAAATTGTTCAGAAATGTTCATTTCGAGTTGTCGATATTTTATTGTACATCACTAAAGAGTTTGTACAAGTTACATATCATGAAAATAAATAGCAGCAAAAAGTTCTTACATGTCAGAAAACTGCATTTTGTTATTATTCTGTCATTTATTCTTCTTCTTATTTTTGTTAAAAATGTGTTTCATTCCTGGATATTTTGATTAAAAAGCTGATTACAGAATAATTAATAGTCCGAAATTGATTATATTTAAGAAGCAACTTTATTTAATTCAATCAAAACTTTGCTGGAAGACGACTGAAAGCTGAGGTGTCTTAAGCCAGGAGCTATAAAGGAAAGACACTCATTCTTTATAATAATGAGACAGCAGCATGTTCTCAATGGCTGATTTGATGCCATTAAGTAATGTTTCCCAGCAAAGAAAACCCTTCCCCTCAGGCACGGCGTTCTGCTGCAATTTAGCTGATTAGATGAACTCGGCTGCTATTTATGGTGGGATTGTGTTTGATCTGCTGGCTTCAATACATGAGGATGGTGGGGGTGGAGGAGGAGGAGGAGGATGAGGGTGGATGAAGGGACACAGGTCCATGTCCGCAAGATACATGAAACAGAAAATCACAGAAAAAGAGCGAGAGAGGACAAAGTGGAGAAGGAGGAGATAACGGGGATAAGAAGAGGAAGTAGAGGAGATGGTGAGAGAACGAAGAAAAGTGGAGAGAGACAAAGCGAGGAGGGAGGAGAGGGTGACGGAGGGGAGAGGAAACAGGGTGAGGAAGGCAGGAGAGAGAGCACAGGCTTCGTTTTCATTAAGTGGCTGACGGACGGGACAGCTGTGCCTCCTGCTACCATGTGTCTGACTGCACGTTATTGCAGAGACGCCGAACCATCATCATCATCATCATTCACCAAGTCTGTTTACCTTTCGCTGTTGCCCCAGTTCCCCGTCCTTGTCCTCCTTTGACCCTCTTTAACTCCCTCCCTTTGTCTAATCCTTGTTGTTTTCGTCCGTCTCACCTCAGTCTCTCCCTTTTCTACTCTTTCCCCCTCATTTCTATTCTGTTATAGCAGGACGAGCTCCAGGATATCGATATAAAGTTAAGATTCACTACTCATCTAACATCTTGGCTTTTTCCATCCCTAGGACACATTTCCATATTACCTCCTGCTCCCTCTGACCGCTGCCTCTGGTGGTCTCGTCAAGTGTTTGTCAGCCCTGCGCGACCACCTCCCCGCTTCAGACCGGTCCAAGAAAAACCACAACCTTTTTATCACAGACCCACACTGCGCTTTGCACCTCCAACCCCTCCTTTCATTCTACCTTCACAGCAGCAAAGACCCTGCATAAAACAGCATGCTGTAAAAAAGCCAGACATGCGATAAACATGTTTTCCAATACAGCCCCCGCTAGCCATATATATATGATATATAAATAAGTTGCAAAACACTGTTAATTAAACATAAGGGCTTTACAGCAGCAGCCTCTCTGTGCTGCTGGGTAACAGTTTAAGGGAAGGAGGCTGTTAAAACAGAGCCACCAACAGAGAAGAGCCAAGACACAAAGGGAGCCCACACAGGCTGCAGGTTGTCTCCCCGTCTGCCCCCCGAGGACGCTGAAGCTCGTCACCAGACAGGCTGTTTACATGCATTCCACCCCGGGATGCATCCAGTTCACCGCTGGAGCGACTGTGTTACACTCCAGCAGTGGAAACAAACGTGTGATCAAGTAGAAAGCCGTGCTACAAAGTCATGCCAAGTTCAATATGAGGTAGAATAATTGATAACCTCACCTGAGGTCGAGATGAGCGACGTACGTAAAGATTCACATCTTTCTTTTAACGCTCACTATCTTCATCAACAACTACAGTACGAACCTCAGTGCCAATATCCAAATATATATTATTTGTGTAGCACAATTCAGACACAAGGGAACTAAAAGTGCTTAAATTACATTAAAAGACATTAAACATTGCGTTTAGTATACATTACAAAGAAGGATGAAGACGCCAAGAAACAAAACATCAAAACAAATTTACTAAAACAGAAAAAGTTTAAAAGAGACAAGACTAGTGGCTAACAGAGTTTGTTCCAAATATGTGGCTCATAATAACTGAACGCTGCCTCTCCATGTTTAGTTCTGGATCAGGGACTGAGAGCAGACCTGTACCTGACGACCTCAGAGGTCTGGATGCTTCATAACGTGGCAGCAGATCAGGATTCAGTTCTTAATAAACCAACAGCAGCAACCAACTCCCTATTAACTAGACAGTCTGTGTTGTAGTGAGCTGTGAACAGTTTATAATAACCAATAATCTGAGTAATGATACAGAAAAGATAAAATAAGAAACAGCCGCTTTGTCGGCGTCACCAGGCTCTGTTAAACAAAATGGGTCGTGGAATAAACACACAATCTAAATAAAACTCACGAACAATCACTGATTCTGATCAGGTTTGGTTGCTTTGGATGTGAAATTATCAGGAGATCAGTGAGAAAATGGCCGACATCAGAGAAGCAGAGGAGGAAAACACCTTCTGTAGTAAATTAAGTGTTTATTCCAACCAAACACGGCTGTTGGAAAGAAAAACATCTTATTTTATAAATCACATTGTCTTCTGCCTCGCTCGCAGCTGCCTGTACAGCTCTCTGTTGTTAAATATGTGTTTGAAGCTGCAGGCCGCTGACCGAGCTGCAGTATTTAAACTGTTTGACTTTAAATCGCTGAAGTGATTCAGACTTCTCGGCCCTGTTGGTTTGTGGAGGCATTTCGACGAAACAGATGAATCTTGAGCTGTAATCCCTGACGCAGTGCATCCAACTAAACAACTACCATCTGAGTCTCACACACACACACACACACACACACACACACACACACACAGCAGTGAAATCGAATCTGCAGCTCAGTTCATATGGTTTGCAGGTTTGTCAGATTGTTAAGAGACATAACACTTATCTCTTCTCCACATCTGAAGCTCGGTTAGCGGCGAGTGGCTGTTCATCTCCAAAATAGCCTCCAACAGGGCCGGGGTTAGAAGAGAAAGGATACCAGCCCGGCCACAACTAATCATCATGTGATGAATCATTTGAGCCGAAGCCCTTAGCTGTGGCTAAAGGATCACAGATTGCAGCTCTTGTCTCCGAGGGCCCCTGAATCTTCTTGATTTAGTGTATACGGACTGTGGACACAGGCTGCGCTTTGTGATCTGCACTACTGTTTTTTTTTTTACCCAAATCCATATGTGCGACTGGAGGTGGAGCTGTGACGGTGTTCTTCTTCTTTTAACAAAGCAGCTCTTCAGAAGTAAAATAAATAAATAAATAAAACGAGAAATATAAAAATGTGACGATGAGCTTTGAAGTGGTCCCCTCGTCATCAGCCTGGTTCTGTCTGTCAGCGAGCCTTTGAAGCAGACGCACAAACAAGTAAGAGTAGATCGGGATCTAAACAGGACGTGGGAAGATGTAGCATGCAGGAATTTTCCATTTGTCTTCTTAACTTTTTTTTTTCCTCAGACCACAGTTAGCCTAATTGGTAAGTTGAATAAAGAGCACATGTTACATTATGTGGCCAGCGCAGCTAATGGGATTATTATGAAAAAAGACTTCAAACAGGATGGTTCCTCTGATCCAACTCGTGTAGGTATTTCTGTAGGTGGAGCTGTAGTCGTGAGTCACTGTGTTTGAATACATATTGAGGTGAGCGTCTCTGTTTTATAACCCTGACTCCAAAAAAGCTGTGAGGCTGTGTAGAACAGAATCAAAAAACAAATGCAATCATCTGCGGGGAAACTGAGTTTACAGTTTCCTGAAGGCCCGATCCTAACAAACCTCACGCCTTCCACTAAGCCCTGCACTCTGTTTTGCACGGTCACATCCATATGTCTATAACGATAGCTTACTAGCTGGCTAGCTAAGGTTGCATTGTGGTTGCAAAACAGTCCTTCATTCGGATGTATTTGAAGGCATTTAACCAAAGTCCAGCAGCAAAGTTGCTGCAGCCGGTACCGATCAAGCACCGCTAACGCATATAATTTATTGTCTCGATACTGTTTTCACGTGAGTATACGTGAAAAAGGTTTTACAATTTATCACGCTGTGTTGTATTTGTTTTAAGGCAGTCGGGGGTTGTGTGACGCTCGTCTTTCCAGGACCTCCCTCCGCCATCCGACACTGAGACTTTACCAGAAGATGGCGGAAAACAAAACAAAAGCCACGTAATCTGCAATTTACCTTTCCCTGCTAATGACTCGAGGACACCGTGATCCGTGCACACCCAGACATTAATTCACAAATGAGGTAATGTAGTGAGACAAGGTAAATAGCGGGCTGGAGACTTTGCTTACGCAAAAAAAAAAGTCAATGTCATAAGAAGCTCCGGCCTTCGCTGCCGTTACCTCCAGTTACGCACCAGCTGCGAGACGGTGGCGTTGACAGAACTGAAACCTACGAACCGCTAAGTGGTAAGGTGATGCTGGGCCGCGAGCTGAAATGGAAACTGTGTGCAGGGTAAACATTTACACAGGCTTGATGAGACCTCGAGCATCCGGCGCACCGCCTGAGCCATATATTCCAATCACATGCTCCACGCCTGCACGCTCCCCCATGCTGCGTGCTGCTGACACTCACTTTGGCTCCGCACGCCTCCATTTATTTAACTGCAAATGGAGCAAAACAGTTCAAATTGTAGCTCTGGCCACACTCTGGCTGAGACGAGACTCGCAGTAAAACTAAATCTGCTGATTCCCCTGATGAGAAGAATGAAACTGAGACATGGAAGAATACTCCCTTGATTCAACAAACGAGCGCCTCTGTTCACCAGAGAAGGTTAAATTTGTGGTAATTGTTTAATTGCATGAAAGAGGAGCCCGAGGCGAACTGGCAGCCGCGGCAGACAGATGTTGTAATGGCAGGTGGGAGATTGACGTAAAACGGGATTTTGCCGCAACACGTAGGCCTATTTATTTCCCCACCCTTAAGCCTCTGGAAAGATTAATTAGATAGATTGGCTTCTCATAATCTAGGTCAGATTTGTCAGTTTATTTCAGGTCGTGGGTTTAACTCTTCGCAGTGACGAGGAGGAGCGAGAATCCGACTGAGGAAATTCCGATCGTCCGCGCTGTAATTAAAAACAAGGTTACATTTTACGGCTTTAATTCCTCGGGATTAAAGGAAGCGACGGTCGCGTCTTATTTGTTGCTCGTCAACACGCGATGTGGCCTCCGAAACCCTTCATGTGGATTCAACCAGCATCGTGTTCTCAGCTCTCAAACACAGAGACCCCAAAACCACATTAGTTGATTTTAATCAGGGACATAGAAAATTGTACAGCCACTTAACATCTCCTCTTCTCTCTGAAGTTTGGGCTGCGACACATAATCTTTGAGTTTTATAAAAAGCCATGAAGTCAGCGGCATCAAAGTGAAGACTACAGCAGACAGATTAGCCGGCTTTTTTATTGGAGAGCAGGAGTCTTTCAGAGTCTCTTTTCGATGTCGCAGAAACTCGAAATATTACACCATTTATTCTCAGCTTTGAGTTCTCCATCCCACTGTGATGAAAATGTGACTTATCTTCTGAGTCTCAAGTGGGTTCGAGAAGCAATTCTTTTTTGGACACGGACCTCAGCAGCTCATGAAAGAAGACATTAAATCATATCTCAATATTCCTATTGGTTGGGGGGGAAAAAAGGGAGCTCCTGTTGGAGGATGTACTGTACATCAGCAGAGACAGAGCGGGGTGACGCCTTTTGTTCTGCACAATGAGCTCTCTCAGTATTACTCACTATCTGATGACTGAACACTGGCTCGGGCTCCCGCTGGCAGCAAAAGACAGTGAAGTCTGGAAGAGCTAATTTATCATAGAGCTGCGGCGTACAGTAAAGCAGAATCTTATTAGGAGGGGACGGATCGCCAAGATCGCGCGAGGCTTCACCATAACTGTCACGCAAAAGCTTGAGTGGATGGAAGTTGATTTGTGCAAGTAAAAAAGGTGTGTCTGTACACGTCCGGGACCAAAAAGGTATCACAAGTGTTTGTGCAAAATCGTGTGCATATAGTTTTGAATAAAAAAAAATCCAAAGTCAATCATCAGACTCTCTCTGTCTGCACTGAAACCATAAATATGCACTCGTGTTACGTCACGTAAAGACCTGCACACTCAGATCAGACTGTAGACCATTCAATTAAAACATGTTCTATGTTTGTACTCTTTAAACATGAAACAACTCACATTTTAAACTGTTGTATGTAGATGTTTCTTTGCTGGAAATGAGCCAACAGCAAGAACTGCAACTTGTTTTAGTGATAGTGTTATTTTCGATCCATCTCCAGCCAGTTGGCACCATATTCAGCCTTTTGCGGTTAAAAAATAGAGCAGACGATTTTGGAGAAAGACAGTTTTTGTGCCGAATGTTGACCAATAGCACTGATGTTTGACACGGTGTTGGAGGAAAATTCCTTCGGATGTAATTGTTTTTAATTTACCTGATTATGCAATTAAAACACTTTGTAACTTCTATTTTAGAGGCGTGAGAAGGCTTTTTATCGCCTCCTTTTGTGTTCTGTTTGTATTTCTATTCTGCCGACTCTCGGCCCAGTCGGTCGGTCTTGAACGACTCCTGAATAATTCTTCATCCCAGTCGGACTCTCCTGGTTGAATCACGGTTTAAAAATTGTGAACACGCCCGTTATATAAAGAGTATCACTCCACAAGATAGAAATAGAGATCGTGCTATCAATTTTAAGTAAAAGAATCTAATATTCTCCCCGGGACTTTTTCTCTCTGACCTCTAACATTTATGTGTTTGCAGTCCACCGAGAGCTCCGGCTTCCCTCGGCTGCAGGTCTCGGTGGATGATGGGGGAGAGATTTACAGCACAGGTCTGTGATGGGGAGGCTGAGGTATAAAAGGTATTAAACCTGGGCTGCAGCACAGAAAGCGGTGGGTGAGGAGGGGTGTGGGGAGGGGGGAACCCGATATGGGGCTTCCTCTAATCAGCCAGAGGCTCCACATGCCCCTCAGGCAAACAGGATGCAGAAAGTCCTAGAAATCACTCGCTGTACACTCAGGAAGAGACAAGAGAATGAAAGAAAGAGAGAGAGAGAGAGACGGGAGGGAGGGTGAGACAGCCAGGGGCATCTAAATAAACACAAACCAGATGCACGACATGTAGGACACGTGTGTGAACACGAAACAGGAGTGTGTGGATAAGTGCCTTCAGTTATATGTTTACTGCACACGGGGCTGACACGTCTCACGATACAGTGTGTGTGTGTGTGTGTGTGTGTTTAACTCAGACTGAGGACAGTTTTGGGATATGAGGACGTTTGTTTGGGTCCTTTTTGAGCGTTAAGAGCAGTTTTACAGTCGAGGTTTCGGTTGTGTTCAGGCCCGGCTTTGGATAATCCAAACCTCTCCCGTCTGGTTCCTCAGTGCGGAATAAAAACCTCTTTTGTCTTAAAGAAGCGTGAAGACACAACCTCTTCCGTTGACTACGTACTTACCTAATATGCTCTTACAGTAATTGCTTATTTAATGCGTCTGACAGTCTTCTGGTGGGACCTGGAGTTGAGTGTTGAGGCGCTAATCCTCCGAGGCTTCTCCTCGTTCTGCCGCGTCGTGGATTTTACCTCATTTGCACTTTGGCCAAAAGAAAAAGCGTGATGTTGGTGGCACGCATTTATGTTGGTTCCCACAGAGCAAAACATGTTTTTGTCGATGTCTTTTTTTAGACGTTGATGTCCAACTGACATCTTTACAGGCTTCAATGTGATGGTTTTACAACGTCATCTCGTCAGCTTCGATTACAGACCTCTAAAAGGACAACCAGGTTTTATGAAGGCATAATTTTACTCCAGGGAACCAAAAGCTCGGGGTGGAATCCAACCATCAGCCTTTACCTCAGGACGTGGGGCACATGCTCCACCAGATGAGTGATCGATCAGCTTTACTGAACAAGATTCAAACCCTGGAGGTTTTTTCCTGCATGGAGTCAAACTGGGCCGTCATAAAAAGACGTTATTTTGAAGTGTTTTATACGTCTGTAACTTGAGTTGAAGAGATTGTAAAAACTTTCATTTCAAACCCAGTTTGCCATCAACAGTGAACGTTGAAGAGACGTCTAAAAAAGACTTCACAGAAACATTTATTCTGGCTCTTCAGTGGGAGTCTTTGGACTGACATCTTTAGGATATCTTTAGCATGAAAGGGAACATAGTGACACCGCGTCTTTGCGTTCAAAGCAAACGACGTAAGTGACAATATTTCATTTGAGGAGGCAACAGCCAGCCCTCTGTTTCCACCACCAGCGTCAGTATTGTTGTCGCTGCCGCTGTCACAAAGACGACTGGATCTTTTCCCTTTTTCCTCAGATTGGCAGCTCCCAACGCCAAAGGTCAAGACGTGAGTTTAATCCTTCATTTAGTCAATAACGGAGACGTGACAGCGGATAGAAACGGTGCCGGGCAGATATCTTATGTCAGGAGTAAACTGTAAGATGTTTGTAAATGTTTGTGCCCATTTTCCAGAGATTTTTGAAACTTGATTGAGTTTGTGATCAATCATCTCTGCGCAGCTTTGTCAGATTATCGTTACGAGGTAACGCAGCGCTGACTTTTTAAAACTAGCATCGTTGGGTTGAATCAGACGCTTCAATGAAACAACAGACTTCTCCACCATTCATTTCCTGTTTCTCACTGAGTCGACCTGAGCTTCTCCTTTAAGTATTAACACAGTATTCATCAATCTATCTGGAATTGATTTACATACAAGGGAAGGGCTGAGAAAACTGCACCCAAAAGTCTAAAACTGCAGCAATAGAAAACGATGGTTCTCAAAGTGACGTTCTCGAGGGTCTTTGAGGGGCTCCGAAAGGATCCAAACCAAATAACTTATTACCACTTACCACAAGAGAGAAACTTGTACACACGCTGGTTTGTTCTTTCGACAATGTAAATGTTGGTCGGAGCGTATGTGAAGCCTCTGTGCTGTTTGTCTCCATCGTCTGTTTACGTTACGTCTCCGTCACCGACGCAGACTGTAAAGCCCTCCAGAGTTTTTCTAGCAGCCAGCAAAAGAGCAGTCAGTTTATTCTAATGTGAAGTTTAAGACTAATCCCTTCGAGCCCTTTGATATGTGATTGAAAAAACGCTTGCTGAGTGATGTGCTGCAGAAATAGAGGCCACCGGGGTAACTGCTCCTCACTGCTGCTGCTGCTGCTGCCGCCGCCTCGGGTCCTTGTTGTGGTTCCTGACACCGGACCAGAGAAGATCTGAGCCCGGCCGACGGAGCAGAAGACGCAGACAGATAGGCGGGGGGGACCCTTGATGATTCTTACTTCTTTCTTGTGCCCTTTCTGGTTTCCTCCAGGGCTAATAATGATGTCACTGAAGTAATAGCTACCGAGCAGCTAAAAGCCAATCTCCTGATGAGCGCTGTGACGACGGAGCTGCCATTACAGAGGCTCTCGCAGCGCTTTGAGCGGAGGGTGTGGTGTGTGTGTTTTGGGGCACATGTTTTCTACCAACCAGCGAGCCAAGCAACCAGCCGGCCCCACCCTTCAAGCCCTCCTGAGAGAGAAGCTCGTGGTAATGGCCCTCGAAAGTGTTTGAAATAGTTGGAAGGATGACACACGCAAAGGAAAAGAATGGCAGAGCCAGAGTAGCATGAAATAAACTGGCCCTCGAGCAGAGACAGAGACCAGAGAGCAATTTGTTTCCCCTTCTGCGAATTACAGGCCGGAGCCAGCCACTGTCTCTAAATGGGAACCAGCTCGGTTCTGCCCAGACACCACCACTCGGGCACAGTAAGTGATTTGAGTCGAGGAAAACACCAGCCAAAACCCCACGTCTCCTCTGGGCCACGAGAGCCTGCCTGAAAAATTCTTGGGTGTTCCTTTTAAAACAATCCCTGAAAGGACTTATATAAGAGCGTACAGTGGAAATATCTAACACGGTGTCGGAGCTCTGAGGCGTCTGTTCTGTTTTATCAGTATCAGATTTGTGCAGCCGGCCACGTGTCTTCCGTCTGCATACTTACTGCACCGACAGGAGCCTCAGCGTTTCCTTTTTGTTTGCTTATAATTGTTTGGATTTAGAAATTGCTGTTTTGCATTAAATTGTTTAGATAAATCATTTCTGTCTCCGGTGGTTCCACATCCAGGAGACTACCAGAACAAACTCTTAACAGCTGAGGCAACAAATAAACTTCATGCACTGAAACATTATCGAGTCAGATCCCATTAGCCAATCAATATCCACCTGCCACCTGCACGTCAGGAGGGTGCATGCTCCTAAAACTTGAAAGTTCCTTCTCCAAAAATGTCACCGTAGAGTAAAAAAGTCTCACCGCCGCGCTTCACATTCTGCTGGCAGGCAAGCAAGCTTTGTGTCCTCAAAGCGGCTCTTCGTCACAAAATAAAAACTGATTTGATAGGAAGTTAGATGACGACAAAACAACTCGTTAAAGCAAAACGGCCGATCGTTTTGATGAAAGTGTACTTGCATTAAGATGCTGAGGCAGCCATCAGACAGAGAGTGTAACTAGAAATGAAAGGAGAAGGTTTCAGTGAACGTTGTGATGATGATAAAGACTCTGCACAACACAGTCATCGTTCACATTCATCGTGGCTGAAGCTGCCATGCAAAGGATCCGCCATCAAGGACACTCGCAGCCCGACGGAGGAGTCACCAGGAGAAACTCAGGGATCGAACCTCCACAGCTTGCTCTTCCTCCTCGCTCCCAGTACGAACAGAATGTGTCTGTCTGTTTGTTGGTTTGTCAGCAGAATTAAACCACCGAAGAGATTTCCACAGAATTCAGTTGGAGGATGAGCCAGAATGGACTCCGTTACCTTTTGGTGCCGATCCACATAAAGGGACAGATCCAGGATCGTTTTTCTCACTTTCATGTAAAAAAAATCTGGCGTATTTATGTGGCTGGTGTCTGAGTGAAGACAGTCTGATGCGGTCCAAGATACAAAAAAATCTGGATCAACCAAATTTAAAGATGTTTTATTTGATATCAGATTAGACTTGACTACTTCAAATGGGGACTGTTGGATCTATTTGTAGTTTTGCATTTAATATATTTAATTACCTTGAATTGACTTGATTTCAATATAATATTTAGACTCCAAAGATTATAATTTGTAGGTGAAACAACCATTTTCCCAGTAGAAGGAGTAATATCTCTAAATGACTCGTCTGACCAGCTTGGACCGTTTGGGTTGTATTTAATTTCAAATACGAAGAACACGGGCGACTGCCACAAGATTTCTTGGGTCACTCATGAGAACAAATCTGTCCTGACATGATCTCATCAGTTTCACCCCAGAATCTGAAAAATCACTTCTTCAGCGATTTCCACGACACGTAGTAAAACTGGAAAACGCCCCAAAATCCGTCCCTGTGTTTTGAGCCCAAACACCATTAAGATCATTTTTAAAGCTGCACAGTCAACTTCACCTCCCCCTCAGTCTGTCTGCAAGCCGTTTCCATGAAATTTTAATAAACGCAGGGATGGCAGAAGTGATGACGGCCTGTGTCTCGTCTTTGAGGTTAGAAAACCTCATTGCATAAAAGGAACGTCGACGCCGTTGACCTGTGACGTTATTATACGTTAGACGCTGTTTTCTATCATTTCCCACACGCATGACGCAACGTGTTTGCTGCGGCTGCTGGCAGACGGGTTTCAGATGAGTCATCGGCTGGACGGACCGGCTCAACTCCCAATTCTTGCTGAGCGAGCAGATCATCCCCGCGCGTTTTTATTGCAGAATAAACATATAAATAAAAGCACGTGCGCGCGTAAAGATGTCGGATCAAACGCGCAAAAAAACAGCCGCGCCACGGGTGCCGATGTCTGCGCCGTCGTTACAGAAACAAAGCGTCCCGCGGAGTATAAAAACGGTTCTGCAGCGTCTGGTCACTGATGTCAACAAGCACGAACCACAGCATCACATTAAAGATATTAAAACGCTTCCCTCCGGTCTTTTCTTTCAACTGCATGGGTGTTTTTTATTTTTTTTCCTGCATGCGGATACCAGCGTTTCTACTTCAGACAGTGCCACGTATGATTTCAGCCAATCACGGCCAGTTGGGTTCGGTTTTCCACTCACATCTTGTGCCCCTGTGGCCACTTAGCTCATCTTGTCCTCTGGAAAGAGATACTTATTCAAATGGATTAATCACCAGAGGGGTCCACTTTGAAGAAGTGCACAGAGACGAAATGAAGGGGTAGAAAGACGGTTGGAGGAGAGTGGATGTGAGGGGATAAGATGCGATGTTGTAGCCAAGGCAGCGGGGAGGATTTCAATAGCAGGCTGTTGGCACGACTACGTGGCTTAAGATTCCTGGCATTGCCTGCATGTCTTCAGGGGGCCGTCTTTTGCGTGCCCACCATATTAAGGTGGGCCAAGACCCCTCAGAATTCAGCCCATATGCTCCCCCTCTCCCTACCCAGCAGCACCCTGCGCCTCCGCCAAAGCACACAATCTGTCCCGATTACCAGCCTCCCCCCCTCCTCCTCCTCTCTGATACTAGCCTCATCTAAAATATGCATGTGTCTGGTTGTCTCTGCACTATAATAACTCAGCTGCACTACAAACCACGCAGACTCCACCTGTCTTTACCTCCACCTACGCTGATCTTTGACAAATTACGCCAAACTGTGTCCAGCAGCTCTGAGTACAAATCAACATAAGTCTCCTCGCGGTGCTGCAGGAAAAGGAGGATTTCATAACGGCGCACAAACCGCCGTCCCACGTCTCCTCTCTCTCTTTTTTCGGGCCGGTCCATCCATCGTTCAGCGGGGGTGTGACATCAGAGCGCTCCGCCGTGCCAGGCCGAGGCCGGAGCCAGACTGAAGCTGCAGTTTTCGTGGTGCTTACTAGCTATATCGGACACTCTTGGCCCGGCGTGGGGACGAGTGCAGCTGCAGACGACCCAGTCCACAGCGTGCTTCTGATGGCTGTTTATTCAGTCAGAGTGCCCCACTAATGGCCTGCCACATGTAACCAGGACGAGCCAGACTCGCACCGCGGCGGCCACATGTCTCTGAAAATACTGATGCACCATATACAGCCAAATGTGCACTCAACCGACGATTATTCCATAATTCATTAATCAATTACAGAACCTTTTGGGTCCAAAATGATAGAAAATAACAAAAAACAAACAACAGAATGTCACGTTTTGGACGCTGGAGCAAGCAAATGTTTGCATTCAGGCACCAAAAGTACAAACACAATCACACTTTTATAAAAATAAATAAACTACTTCCTTACTTCCTACATATTAGCCAATAAATGGGTTTATTGATTTTATTTCAAAGCCATAGAAGAAACTCTGGTGACACGTTTACTCATAATTAAATTCTATTACAGGGCAAGCAGCCAAACGAATACAAAAGAAAAGTATGACAAATACACCTCGTCCAACAAACCTAATACACACTCTCCTCTCTGCCTGCGGGGAATGTTTCTTTTTTTTTACCTCTGCACAACGTAGCAACGCAGTACGTGTTTGTCTTGCTTTGGAGATGATGATGGCGGACTAATAGACTCCAAGGACAACAAACAGCTTTACAAAAGCGAGTTGAAAAGGGCTAATGAGTAACTGCAGGTCAAACATTAGTGAAATATGGTCCCCAGTGACGACAGGAGTTTTTTTCCTCTGAGCTTGAAGGCAGCCACCCGGTCCTGGCTCCTGCCTTGTGCCGTGCCATGTTGAAATACTTCCTTTGCTTTTACATGCTTTCATTAGAGGCTGAGTGGTCATTAATCACAGCTCCTCTGTTAGACAAGGCTCTACGTACAACAGAGCGAGAGACTTAACGCTGGTTTATAGCGAGAGCAACTCCGCTGACACGCACGTTACACAAGAGGCCGGCTCATAGAAATGCTAACAAATGTGTGCAGATACAGATAAAGCAAAAACACAAACGCTCGCACAGATCAGGGCTCCAGAGTGATGGTGTCCAGTCACAACGGGAATGTGTTGGGACGACATTTGAGATAAACTCTGGAACACCTTCGGGACAAAACACTTAATTATCTCTTAACAAATGACAAAATGCACCAAGTAGTGACGATAACAGAGCGTCAAACAGGCACCCACCGTATTTCTTTCCCTGAGAATATATCGGAAACAACAAATAGAGAACCGGAACCTCAGGTGAGTGCTGAATTCACTCAGGGTCGACCTGAATCTTTGTGCAGTTGCTTGCTAACATTCGCTTACAGCTTTCGTGCAGTAAAGAAATCTAACTGTTACTAACTGTTGATTAGTTGCTTTGTCATCTGTGATGGTAAGTAAAGAGTCTTTGGACTGTTGGACTGCTTGGGTAAAAGAAGCAGTTTGATGACGTCACTTTGGGCTCAAGATTTGCATGAATCCTGATTTTCTTCATGAAAATAACTAGAAGAGAATAATGAAAAAGACTGTTGGTTGCAGCCCTTCAGTGTAACATCACTTCGGGGCGTTAAGCTTCGTTTTTCAGGACAGTTCCTGGATGTGGCGAAGATGTTAAGTCTTCAGCCCTGGCACCGGTTCACACATGGCACAAAGCTGCACTCTGACACATTTTATTCATCACTGATAAAGCTTTGTACTGCGTAGCATATGAAAAAAAAAATACTAGAGGAAAGATCTTAACATTTGTGACAGACATCTAACCACCATATCTGATGCGGCGGGCTCAAGTTTCAATCTCTCGTGGAAACTCCAACAAAATTCAAACAGTGCTACAAAATCCAGCCGTCGACTGAGACATAATCGGTCGTGACGCGAGTTAGACGCCATCATCTAGTTTTGCTTCGGCCAACTGGAGAAATGGCTAGACTTTACAGAGCTCGATTCCTGAAGCGCATTCTTTAAGTCTCAGAGATGACTTCTCCATACGTTCAAGCTGTTTTGGGCAAGAATATAAAACGCCAATCATCAATGAATCCTGCGCTCGTGCTGACACACAACGCCAGTGAGCGTTATTCAGTCTGACGTCAGCAGCTGCCAAACTTTTGATGTGCCAAACCTGATGAAGTTAATACTTCAGCCTCATCCGACGCGTTATTTAATGTTAAATTGTCAATTAAGCTTTTATGCCGCGACCGTAGAGAGAGAGCCACAAATCTTCAGCTCCATCTTTTATTTATCCGGGGCTAGTTTGTGAGACTCGCCGTGTTTAGCACCTCGACGCCGTCCGCTCATCACTCCCGACATATTTTTTAACAGTCTGCAGTAATATCTTAATGTCTGCTGATCAGATGACCTCTTTTAAAAAAAGGTGAGGTGCTACATCGAGGTCACCTTGTGTGCATTAAAAGTGCTCCGCTGAAATGCAACAGAACCAGAGACAAAAGGTGGGAGAGGATCCAAAAAAACAGGGAGTTTAGGAGTCACACCACATCAATCCAGAGCTGAATCTGCTTCAAAGCCGATACCTCACAGCTCATTTACCTCCGCGGTCATTTTTCATCTGAGGAATCCTTGACAGCCGACGAGGAACATGCACGATACACACTCGCAGATGGACACCCTTTGGCATTAAAAGGAATCTAAATGAATTCTTACAGTATCAATTTTACCGTCTGCGAACACGTAACGGCATCCAGCTGTCAAATATCGCTTCAATGATTTGACGAGAGTCAGTCGACCCCGACGCTGATAATGAAAGATGCACGGAGGGTGTTGTGCGTAAACCATGTGTAAGAAACTTCCACGGGCGTTTGTGTGGAAAGCTTTTCAGTCTGTTAAACCTCCTGGAAATGAAAACACATTGACAACTGTGGAGGGCAGAGAGAGAGAGCGGTTTGTTCATACTTATTGGCACAGTAGGCCACAGGAAACAGAAACAGAGGAGTTCACATTCCCCATTTGGAATCCACCCGAAAGCCCATATCCATCCTTTATATTCACCAGCCATTAAAATCAGGCTGGGAAATAAAATCCAGAAGCATTTTTGGAGAGGAATTCGAGAGCTAAGCTGAAAATAAAAAACTCCCAAATGTTCTTTTTTTCTCTCTCGCTCTCTCTCTGTCTTCTGAAACAGGGAAATAAAATCTTTATCACACTTTTAAACAGAGCCTAGTTTAATCCCTCAGGGGAGCTTCTGTCACCTCTCAACCTGCAGGACGACAGAAGAAAATCTGTCTACTGTTCGCACACGGAACATCGCTCAAATAAACAGCTTATAGCTTTCCTCCGTCAGGACACGTTTTCAATCAAAAAACGGTGAAATTAATCGATTTTCCAGCGCTGAAAGAACAAAAAAAAAAAGGAACCGGTTTCTGGCGCTGTCGTTTGCGGCCAACCTCGTTCTCCAAACAGGTTAAACCGAAGCCCGTGAATCGTCTGCAAATACCATTTGCCTCGACTCAAACTCACGACTATATAGCACATTAGTGAAAAGTCTCCAGTGGGTCGGATCAGAAAGGAACCCTGAAACATAACGGCTCATGTTAAGTGCAAGGTGCATTAAATTCTCTTTTTATTCCTCTGTCCATTCATGGTCAACGTTACTTAGCTTATGCGTCACTCTTTTAGTGTACTGCATGTGTGTTTTCAGAGGTGAATGAGTGTGTGTGTGTGTGTGTGTGTGTCAGGACTCCTTGGACGCTCTTCACGGCCATGACATTTATTCCTCTAAAACTGTAAGCTATATATTTGCTGGCCCCATTAAAAACCTGCACTGTACCTCAGGAGATGATCCAATAGCGTTTACATCCAGGCCACCCAGCAGAAAATACCCCCTTTAACGATGGAAATGGGAGAAAAGAAAAGAATGATCAAACTGCCGTCGGGGTTTTAGAGCATGCAGCGCCTTTGATACAGGCCAGTCGACTGTAGCGCCGACTGAAAGATCCCATTTTGCTCTAAGGAGAATATAATGCAAACCAGCCACAGGAGGAAGAGGGAGAGAGGGAGAGAGGGAGAGAGGGAGGAAGGGAGTTCACGTACGTATATGGAGACGGTGGAGAGAGCTGTCCAACGCGTCGGCGTGATGAGGACCTGGAGATGTGGGCACGGGGAGCCTGGGATGCGTCAGCGATGACGAGCAGCCACAGAAGCGGACGCCACGCAATTCATCTCTATTAACTCCGATTCACCTCTCCTTTGAACTGTCATTTGACTGGATGGAGTCTGTGCATGTGTTGCCGGAGCGTCACAGAGTGCTGTGTGTACACTACCTTACTGTGTGTGTGTGTGTGTGTGTGTGTGTGTGTGTGTGTGTACGTGCCCTGTGACTGTAACCAGCCATCTGAATCTAATTTGATAATGACTGCATCTTCCTCAGAAACAAATCTGCTATTAACTATTAACTGCCCGGATTGTTTTCTTCAACAATATACAGTTTTGACATTGTTAGCATGTTATGGTACATTTACAGAATCTTAATGATCGATTTATGGCTTACGTCAAAAGTTTATGTTATTAGAGTAAACTGAATTCTTCTATTACGATGTATGTATTTCTTTGACATACAGTTTATAGATTAACTGTTTCTGCTCACCTTTATCTTTGTAGGCTTTTAGGCGAGTCGTCACGTCTTAGCCAGTACATGTTATATCCAGAACGAGTCTGGGTGGTCAGAAATGCCACTGATTTGACCAGTTATGCAATTTAAGATTGAGGTTTTTATGCGTACGGGCTCATGTAAGCTCAACATTTTAAACTTTGACACAATACGAGAATAAAACAGGATGTCTGATACGTCTTTTGACAGCACAGCATCGAAATATCAAAGCCTCTGACAACCTAAAGGCTCGAGAGTTTTTTACTAAACATAAATGCATGAAAGTGTTTGTCATTGTTTGAAGAAAATACTTCAGAATGATGCTGGTTATGCCAACAATATAAATATACTTCCATCTCTTCTGGGAATGATCATGATCTAAGTTTTACAACAACTGTTCCCATAATCATTACGGGGGATGTAAACAGGAAGTACAATATCATCAATCAGTGATTCCCAAGCACTTTTATGCATATTTATTTACAAAATGTAATGAGATAATGGAGAACAGAGTGCCATTTTAAAGGTTAGACAATGAATCGCTGGGTAAAATACTTCTTTGATAATGGAGCTCATTTTTAAGTGCCGTCCTTAAAAAATGCTTTAACTCTTCTCTCTTTCCGTTCCTCAGAATATTTGCATTCTCGGTATTTCCTCTCATCCAAGTCTCTATAGAGGATAAATCAACTTAAAACCTAAAATGCGCTCTAATGCAGCGGATCTGTGTGTCTGAACAGCAGCGTCTGCAGCCCGAGAGATGATGATGATGATGATGATGATGTGTTAGTTGGATCAGTAGTTTGGGGGGCGAGTGATGATCCCTGTGAACCATAATGGCCTCTGTTTTTTCCCCCTGGACCCACTGAACAGGAGCCTAATGATCTCTGAGACCAGATGAGACGCATCGCGCTAAAGCCTCCTGTGTCGGATCACACAAACACACACATGGGCAAACACATGGGCACGATTAGAAGCATATGCGCATGGAAACACAACAGAAAGCTCGTACATACATGAAAGTAGGGAGTGCTTTGATACTGATATTTTGCACCTGGGTTTATCGACTGCAGCAGTTGAGGTTACATAACTACAATACCTGAAAAATCCCACCTCGTGTAGCCGAAATCATCAGCATCAGTGGTTGGAAGAGGTCTGCAGAGAATAGATTTTTAGGGGTCTAGTGGGCAGACAAGTACCCCAAACTCCAGACATCCACCGTCTGTCTGCTCATCCGCTCCCCAGGATGTCACTCCATTCATCATCCGACGGCACGCCACACAGCTCCGCTTAGCCGCATTCTTCAGTTACAATCAGGCTTTCATACTCATCCTCTGATGACTAAGCCAGACACTGGAACAGACAGTTGCTCCCTCAGTTGGCTCTCAGTGACAGGAGATGCGAGGAAGGCTTGGATACCCTTTCCTGCGAGCAATCTGCCAATCAATGCATGTAAAACTATATCTATAGAGATTGTGTGAAGAAGTTGTTCTGGTGTACTCTAAGTTTGAATGGTGCACTAACCTGTGCAAGAGATAAAAGATCCTCTGATAAAGCACAAAAGAATGGGGGGGAAATGTATCCTATAAGGGTTGAAAGGCAGGTTTATGACTCAAAGTTAGTGGAAGTTGGATTGATTTCCAGCTGAGAAAAGCCCAAAGGATAAAACGAACAAAAAAACCTGTCTGAATTCCTGAAATGAAGATGGGCGTCTAGTCAGTCCTGGGGGTGTATTCAGTCCATTTATATGACTTCTCAGCAGTGAACCCCTTCGTTTTTCCCTTCCTGGGACGGCGATGGAAAGTTGACGTTAATCCAGTCATAGGGACCAAATATTCCAGACATCAAACCCAGGAAGCTTATGGTTAGGGTAAGGGATTAAAGCCGTTTCCCACCAGTGCAATGCGATTGATCAGAAATCCGCTGACATCGACGGCCGGACGAATATTTGTTCCCCCCACAAGAATGTTCCTGCAGCGATTGTAATACGTTAATAACAACCCTTAAAATTAGTTTTCACAAACTTCCTTGTGAAATTTTTTTGTAGATGTATTTGGAAAAACATGCACAGAATACTTTCTTGTGGCGATACAAAGCGAGAGACCATCTTGCAAAGTACTGAGTCATTACTGCATTGTTGCCTTTGGTTGAACCCTTCAAACTCGGCTTTCATTCTGATCACAACAACATACCTGTGACTGTTTTTAAAACTAATGTAAGGCAAGTTAGTAAACTGGGGCGACTTCCCTGCTTCAATCTTCACACTTACCCTTCATTTTAATCTCAACTAAAGACCTTTGAGGCATTTGATGCGATCATTTTCATATAAATACGTTTAAACATCTGCAACTGTGCTGTAAATCGCCTCTGTCATAATTCCCGCTACAATAGCCGTTTCCAGGAACAAACTGTGCCGTGATACCAAACACAAAGACTCACAAGGCGAAAACAACCTGGTCCAATTCCACAGAAAGTCACAACTTCTGCCACGTCCTACTCTTCATTGTGTTGTTTTCCATCCCATATATTTACTTCTCCTGTAACTTCAGATCCAGCCACTCCCTGCTGCCCCGCAGTCACCCTTTTCCTTGCCATTCCCATCACCTGCTCACCTGTTCCCCATTTCCTTCATTAGTCTTGCAGTATATACACTGGCCCATTTCCACTCCGTCTAGTTTGCATCCACCTTGGCTGCCTGCCCCATTTTCCTGTTGCCATTGGTTGTTTTACTTCGGTTTATCTTCTGAAAACTTTTCGTTGGCTTCGTGATTATTACAGATTCATTTCTTTCTTTATAACAGTTTAGTCTATGAAATGTCCAAAACCCAAGGATAACAAATATTTGCTATCCTAGAAGAGTATCCTACAATATTCACATTTAGTTTGAGCCACCGACCCAAAGCGCCGGTATCTGACGAGTTCGGAATGAGACTCAAAAATCAACTTTCTCACGAATTGGACTATTTTTATCATATCATCTTACTCAGCAGTGCTGCTGTCTGACGGTTCATTCTTTAATTGTTTTCATTGAAGACTTTTCCCCCTGACATAGAACCAGTTCTGTTCCCGTTCGTGCATCTAATTTTGTCCTGAGCATTTGGACCAAAATTGGTTTAAAACCTGAAAAAGTTGGTTCCCAGCTAGAATCCCAAATAGCAATTCCTCGACCTAAAGTGTGAACCAAAGTGAGCGTGTCATATTCTATATATTGATGTCGATGAAGCATTTACAAAAACAATGGCTCTGCTCAAAACAGATGAACAGAACAGGTCCAAGAACTGGAGCTCATTTTGGTGGGAAACTAGTGGTTCTGTTAGTAACTGACTCAGCTTTGCTTTGCTGCTTTTTCACAGTGGGCTGTAGTTGTCACATATACAACATGACATACTGTTGAATGTAAAGTAATTGTTCCCAATGGATGCAGACTGGAAAGGTCATTTTAGTACACCAAAAAATCTAAAGTCCAATTGTTGACTGAGCTACAGAGCGCTCCCCGAGGAGCAGAGAAGAAAACCAGACGAATTCTCCTTGTAGTTCTTCCACCATCTATTAAAGAAAAAGATGACCTCAGTGAACGGTGGAAGAGCAGAAAGGATACAGGCGGATGACACAGAGAACACTGTCAAACCCTCAGGACATAAAACATGTCTCCCCTGTGATTAAGCTGAGGTATAAAGATGAAAATCAGCAGTGGTCCTTTAATAAGGACAACAGATCTGAAATAACTGAACCCAAGACGCCGTAAAAATGGAAAACCTGAGCACTGAAAATCTTCTTTCTTTAAATCATTTTTAAAAATATGTCTTCTGAAATTATTGTAAAAGCCTTTTAATGATAGTCTGTGTAAGGAAACCCTTTGATGAAATACCTGCTGTGGTCTGTCTTTCCTTCACACAGTAAATGGAGAAGGTAGCTGAATCCCTCTACCTGTCATATTAACGGCCCTCAAAGCTCTCACGATGTGTTTCTCAGAAGGTGATTCAAAAGTTAAAGAGCCGGCGAGCCTCCCGCAGACAAACCCAAACAAGAAGAAGATTTACAGATACCCCCGTAGCTCGGGTGAAGTTTCACATGAGGGAGAGAATAAAGAGGCTGGAGAGGAGATTATTCCTCTCGACACTGATCGAAAGATTAGAGGACCAGGTCTGGTTTTGAAGTCACACTCTCACGAGTTCCTATTCTGCTTTTCTCAGCGTCAACTTCACATGACAAGCCTTTGGAGAAATATCTGCGTTGGATCAACCGAAAAAGCGAACCAGTATAAGTCCTGACATTTCCTATCAGGAGGTTTAATTGATTGATTCTTTTGGAAGAAGGTGCACATGTTGAATTTATTCTGTGCAGCAGCGCTCCGTTCTTATTACAAGAGCGCTGCGTTGATAAAAGACTGTTCAAAAGAAACGTGCTGAATGTGGGAAAAAAAAAAACACTCCAGAGTCGAGAGTAAGTCAACAGCTCCGGCATCACCTCAGGATTTCTACTTTCTTCTACTTTCTTTCGAGTGTTATTTACCGAGGATTATTCATATGTAGGACCCGGCCCGTTGAGAGGGGGTGTGTGCAGGGAGTTGGGTATAAGGTGAAAAACAAGACTTGAAATGGCCAAAGGGGAAATCATTACCAGCTCTGACTCCAGAGGGAAAAAAAGGGAAATCCACAGTAGGATTCCTAGACTGGAAACTTTGCTGAAGGGGCTGTTCTGTAATTAAGGAATTTGCAGGAGAGGACGCGTCTCCAACAGCATGAGAAAAGAGAAAATACCATCATGTTGGTGGGTCCTCCACTGCTAATTACTCTTCTTCTCCTGCTCTTTCTAAATCTATTCATGCTCCTCAGAATAACACAAAAACACCACAGAACTTAAATGCTTTTGTAATGGATCGCTTCAACACCGAACAAAAACAGTGACGATGAAAAGACGTAAGAAACAATCTCTTAATGAATCAGTAACGGCTCCTGAACAACTCTGATTTAATGACTGTATTGTAGTAATTCTGCTTGTTTGGTCACACGTGTGGATGCAGACGAACAGCCGTCGGCCGCCGTCAAAGATGATCAAGGATGCAAAGATGTCTCACAACTTGAAGGGAATGTTTTAGTCACTCCTTCGCTCTCATAGATCCGGAGTGAAGGCAAATATTCACCAATGTTGTGATTGTGCCTTTAAAATGGTCAGTAATAGTCAGGTAATCATGAGGTAATAAGGAACTACTTAGTAACTACTCAGTATGAAGTATCATTGAACTTGAAAGGGAACAAGAGGAGTAACTATTGATTAACAGCAGATGCAGACTTAATCAGGAACAACTCATGAACTAATCATTAGCTAATGAGTAAAATGGAATCTGATCTCCCAGTTGATCCTCTATTAACTCGTTATCTATCATAAAAGCTACTTTCCTCTTTCTTAATGAGCTTTTTTTCTCACTCATTACTTAGAAACTGCTCACATTTTGTGTTCCGTTGTAAACTGTCATCAATAAACATTAAATAAGATCTCAGGCAAAGAGCTGTCACCACAGACGGTTTCATCTTCACGCAGTTATGTGTTCTTCATTAACAGCAGTCGTTTTGTTTCCGACTGCGCTTCGAGCTACAGGAAAGATTTAACCCACCGTTTATTTATGCTGACAGATTGAACTCCGATCAGAAACATCTTTGGAGCGATTGGAGGGGAAAACTTTCAGAAGACAGATGAATAAAGGAGGGACTGTGCGATGTGAGCGAGCCAGTGTTTGGAAAAGATTCACCGAGCGAGCCTGCGGCAGGTGGAAACAATGGAAAGCACTTAGACTCGCTTCTCATAACGACGTGTCGCTGCAGTAGCTGTTGACATCCCGGCTCAAACAGAATAACAGTAACAACGCAGACTTCCAGATGCGGCCCCATCCAGTTTTTTGGAGGCATCATATAGAATCAAATTCAAGCTGCTATTTCTGCTCATTTCCTTTGTCACTTTCTCTTTCTCTGGCCTATATTTCAGTGTTACACCTGTTCCACTTTTTATTTTTAGCGCTACACAAATATTCTCACTCTCGTTCACCGTTATCATCTTTCTCTGTGCTTCCTCTCGTCTGGCAGCGGGACAAAAACTTATCTGGCTCTGCTTTCCCAAATGTCAAAAAAGTGGGCACATGCTTTGTGAATGTGATGCGAACTCCATGACAACTTCTAACGCGATGATTTATCGCAGCCAAACATGTGTATATGGGCGTACGAGGCATGTGCTCGGAGCTCGTGTCAGCTCTACTTACCACATCCTCCGCGTGATGAAAAAAAGATCTCATACCTTATCGATTGCACTCCTGGTTTAATGGTGTGCATGTGCACGGAGGAAATACCTTGTCTTAGAGTATCCACAACAACTCCAGACAAAATCAGTATCAATCATGTGAGGGAAAATCCCCCGAATATCTGTGGGTTTGGCCATTCCCAGCCGCAGGAACCCCAAAAATCATAATAGACACATTCAAGCTCGCCAATGTTTGGCTCCGCGTTCATTCTCTCTAAGAATCAGAATCTTTTGCAGTTTATCGAAGCAAATAACGGCGAGGGGGAAGTTGGAATATAGCTGCTGTAGATCTATTAGATATCCGCAGTTTAATATTTAGCCTTCACTGAAATGATCCTTATGACTCGAGGCAGGCATGAAATCCTTGGGTGAGTTCGGAGCCTCCGTCAGTTAGAAATAAATTAACTACATCAAAAATAACTTCTGAATAACTATAATGACTTTATATATCAGAGAATGAACGTTGCCAGGTCCTGTTAGAGTTGATTTTTAGTCAGTTTTTATTACCAAGAGTTTTTTTTATCTTTTAAACAAGAAAGAAATCATCGTCATGGGAACCAAATACTGACTTTATGTCCATTTCGTTCTTGTTTTTATGGGTTTTATAATTATTATCTTTGTTTTCCGTATTTATTGTTGTCGGGTATCATCTTTCAAACGGGCTCACGGGTCAAATACGGACCGGTTCTTGATGCACGTTTTACACTTTGGTCTGAACTTGGAGCGACTGCTTTTCTTTTCAGTGCACTAAACTACAGAACACAGCGACTTCTTCTAATCAATACACTTATGTCTAAGTGTAAGTAAATCTGTTTAATGTTTTATATATTTTTTTTCTTTGTTTTGTAGTTGACTTGATGTCATGACGACATATAACACTTCTCTTTTTTTTTAGACATGCAATCTATGACGAACCAGATCAGAGCCAGACTCCTCCGGCCCGGCTGACCTTCTGTGTTTCTCTGTTCAATCGGGTCCTGGAGCCGCTGGTTCCTGTGTGGGCTTATCAGGCCGATAAGAACCCGCGCCTCCTTCCCAGGGAACTGTGGAGCTCCCGGGCCCTGAGGGTTCTGCAGAGGATAGAGGCTGCCTCTCAGGGCTTATCTCCCCTTTTTACCCAGCAGCACGGAGCCGGAGCCAAGGCCAGCCAGGTGGGCATCCCTGTGAGGCATGTCAGCGCCATGCCAACCACACACACACACACACACACACACACTCACACACACACTCACACACCCTCCAGCCGCCAGCCCTGGGCTTGGTGCCTCCTTCCCTTCCATCACTATCTCCACTTGGCAGCCGGGTCAGGGCACAACATGAAGCGGATATTAGTGATATGTGGGAGGCTGCTGACAAACCAGAGCACAGACTGTTTCTTCTTTACATCCTCTTTGTCTGCATCAATACTGACACCAACTTTCATGTTGCTGCTGCAGCTTTAACACCATCAGTTTGGCCAAATTATGAAACAACATATTTTCTCACTTATGCATCAATGTGCTGTTTATATACAGTACAGTGCCAGACTTATTTAAAATATTTTCTTTACTGTCGATTCATCTTTTGATTTTTAGTTTGGTCTGGCGTACGTCTACTTTTGTACACAACTTGAAAATATTCCTTTTACTGTTATAGAGGGTGAAGAATTGATAATATATTCATATTTAAGAAGCTTTTTTCTTTAAAAAAAAAAAAAAACTCTATAATTGAAAACGTGCAGGAAACATTAACCAGCAGATTAATATCTGCAGTGGCTGATTTCTTTTAATGTCCAAACAAACTAAATAATCAAACTCTTTGTCTTTATGATTAAACTGGATAAACAAACTGACCAACGCGGTTTATACTGTTTTACTTCATGTGTGGCGGACCCTGCCACTTTTCTGACATGTTTTCACACAGGGACATTTTCGTTGGTAGGATATTCATATCTCAAAACAGAAGCAAAGCTGAGTGGACGGCTAGATGAATCACATTTTTGTTATTTGAGGTGAACTAAGCCTCTAAATTTGAATTATTCTCCTCTTCACACTGACTTTACATGATGTTTTATCATCCTGTCTACACTGTAAAGTCCCTAATAATCCACTTTCAGTCCTGTGAATCCTGTATTTGTGATTCACTGCTGTCCAATTTAGTTTCCTCGTAGCAACTGAATAAAACCATCATTTGTGACCATTCAGTTGAAGCGTGACGATCACAACAATGTGAAGCACAGCAACAATAGAAGAAGAAGAAGAAGAAGGTGAAGCAGTTTCTGTCGCTGCACACTCAGCAAACCTCGCCTCTAAACTTCTCCTGTGCTACTTTTCTTTTTTTTGCCCGCGGCCTCCTCCTCCTCCTCCTCCATCTTCTTTAATTCCATGGAAATTTCCCTGAAAGTCTTCCCCTAATCAGATGATGTGCTGAATATTGGATTTTTAGAGAACGGTGGATGTTTACACATGTGGTAACACTGATTGGCCCCCCGGAGTGTCTATTTGTCATTAGGAATGAGAGCGGTTCATTAGTGATCGCGGCCAATCGCGAGTCTTCAGGGCAAAAGATGTTTTTGCAGCGGTGTCGACTCAGCGGATCACTGAAGGTAACCATGGGGGAGCAGATTCATAAAATATGAAACGTTTATTTTGGGTTTCCTGAAAGAGAAAAAGACATAGAGCTTCTTTCCTTTTAAATCAAGGAAGATTAATACAAAAACAACAGAACGGAGACGGTAACTCATCATCACCTTGTGTCGCTGTACATATAATCCAGCCGGGCCGTGAACGTTCTGCCTGCGTTTGGACCTGTTTACTCTGCCGCCGCTCACGTTTCCGCTCTGTGGTCGGACGGAGAGCACGTCCACTTGGCCAAAGAGCTCGGCAGACATAATAGATCATAACAAAGCTGAACCTTTCAAGCGCCGCGACGTTCACGAGCAAACTCTCTGCTCGCCGTGTGAGTTAATCCGGTTTGATTTATTTTGAGTAAAAACGTGTTGGAAAGCTCTCGTATCTCAGCTGGGAACAACACATGATTTCCACTATTTAAAGTATAAACTACAAACCTTGGATGAGGTTTATAGCAGCTACTCAGAGTCCGGTGGTTATTCTTGTACGAGGACGCTCCGGGCTCGTCCAGCCTCTTGTTGTTTGTTTACCGCGAGCGCTGCCAGGCTCCTCACATGCTCCTGACCAGCGACCAGCCAGCGTTTTGTCTCACAAACAACCCGAGGGACATTTTTTATGGTTTGTGTTTTTGTGCCACGGCCTGGCGGAGACGTTTCAGAGTGGCGTTGTTATGACACGCCTGCGTACGAGCAACTCGTGGAGAGGAACGGCGTTACTGCAGCGGGACGGAGCCGGAGGGGAGGAACTGGGTGTTTAATCACATAACAATCAGAGTTTTTTTGTTTTTTTCACCTCGTTTTAAGTGAACGCCCTTCGTTCCTCCAAGATTTAAAAAGCCCCTAAGTTTTCAATCGCCCTGAACTCGTTGGCTTGTTGGGGTTGCTGCACCTGCCGGAGCATTTCTTCAGTGAGGTGGAGGAGAGGGGGCGTCACAGTGATGTAGAGGGTGTTGGGAGTGGGCGGTGCTCTTCGGAGGGTGGGGTGGGGGGTGTTTGATTGACAGCTGCAGACAGCGACTGTGGCAACAAGTGGACTGCAGTTACTTCAGCTGCAGGGTGGAGGAGGAGGAGGAGGAGGAGGAGGAGGAGAAAACAACCTCAGCTGTGACGAATCTGTGGGCCCTTCACAGTTCAAAGGCACCGACACATGAAGGGGAGGGAGGGGGTTGTTTGTGTGTGTGTGTGTGTGTGTGTGTGTGTGTGTGTGTGTTCTGAGTTAAAGAATGAATGTACGGCTGACGTTGATCTTCTGAGTGTTTCTGGGAGCGTGTGAGACAATATGTGTGAGTTTTAGATGATTTCTCCAGATATTTCTTATGTTTAACTTCGATTTGGACTGTAAACGACATTCATTTTCCATATTTTTTTCCTATTAGATGAATATTCAATCCGTTTTCTCCAGTCTTGTCCATTACAAGCTCGAGACCAAGTTGATATCTTCAATTCGGTCACAAAAACTGAAAGATATTCACATGCAAAACCAAGAAAACAAGCTAATCCTCATATAGTCATTAGAGTCAAAGATTTACTTTACGATTAATCGGTTATCCACAGTTTTAGTCAAATTGTTCTTTTCTGTCATTCGACTAATGAATTAATCAAATAATAATGTGAGAACTCGATCGTTCCTGTGATATCTAAAACTGCAAAAACGAGGAAACGCAGGAAATAGAAACCCTGAAGGTTTCACCACGCTGGACGATTCAATGGTCACGATTTCAATTTGAATAAAAAAAATTATAGTAAATTCAGGATTGATGGCTCTGCTATTGTGAGACTACGGCACCATTTGAATGTGTAAAGATCAACACATCATTTGTTTTATGTCTTGACATCTCATTTACATAGAAACACAGACAAGCAGCAGCTCGTCTTTTTGGTTCGGTTAAGACAAGTTAAAAATATCTTTCTCTTAGTAAATCCTCTTCACAAAACAAATCAATAGAAAGATCTCTGATGATGCTGTCTGTTCAGTTCTTCCCTCATGAGTGAGCTCTCCTTCTTAAACAAATCAATAAAGGATCAGTGACAAAAAATAACAAACCCAACATCTCTGATGCTGTCGGGGAGTCGACCTGAGCGCCATCAGGTGATCTGAAGTGTCATCAGGAAGTCGTCTGTGACGTCTGTGTTGTTCTTTATTTCCTAGGGAGGACGTATCATCGATTCTGAAGCCAAGATTGATTAATTCTCCGTATAGAATCTCACCTGATAACGTCCGTGCAGTCTTGACCCCTGTGAGTGTGACGGCTACTTGAATACAGTCCTGGAACGCCACCATGAACCATCATCATCATCATCATCATCACACCGTATATATATTCAGCTGCTTTCCATTCGCTGGAGTTTTAATAAAGACGGGTGTTTTCTTGTCATTTTTCTCACTGTCTTGTAATCAAAATCAATTTAATCTAATTTTAAAAAAAAAAGATCTCGTGTTTCTCCGCGGACACGCTTCGCTTTCTCTCCGATACCATCAAAGAACAGCCTTCCTTCGCCTCTCGCCCTCTCCGGACGTCTCACCACATACTTCTCCGACACAGTAGTCTCGACCCTGATAGAGAAAAAAACACCCAAATGACGCTTGAAAGAATTGAGCATTTTGAATTATCTGTCCGGACAGTGAATTTGGATTAGCGTTGTTTTCGTTGGCCGGCGCGTCTCGATCCTGTTACAGAACCGCACATACCTCTGTGTGCGGCGGGTCGGGGGGAGGACGGGGTGAAGCCAGAACCCCCCCAGAGGAGAGACACCTGAGCCGGGGAGGTGGGCACCCCCGAGAGCTCTCCCGTTCCAGCTAAAACACAGACTATTTAAGAAGGAATAATAAAAACGCCTAACCTTGTTAAGCATAAGGGCAAGTATTCTCATAACATTCACAAGCGGAGGCATGGGGGAATTCAGTCATCGGATTGGTTGGAGGGGGCTGAGCTCGCATCACAGCGTTTCTACCCTGCAGCAAGACTAGATTGCCTTTCCTAAGCCTCCCAAATAATATAGGCTACGCGGTGTGAAATGGCAAGAATGTTCCAATCTGATTTGACATAAGGGGAGGATTGTTTCATTTCAATCTCTCTCTCTCTTTCTCGCTCCCCTCCTCTTTCTGTCACACACATACAGACAGACGTGGTGCCTTGTCCTCGGAGACTGGCAGTAAAAATGGCTGGCAGTTGTTGCTTTTTTTTTTTTTTCCCCCGTCGGTTTGGAGAGTTGTGTGGCGTGTAATTGGCAACTCCGGCCCTCAGGATCTTTGAGCAGATAATAGCTGTCTGTCTGAGAGGAGCGTCTCAGACCAAAACGTGCTAAATTCATTACCTGGGACCATTATTCAATTACGCCACTCCATTAGGACATCAGTTATTCGTCGTAGCGCCGCAGCCAAGATAAAGATGATCACCGGAGCTCAGGGGGGAGAATCTGTCTTCTATAAGGATGAAGGACAGATTAGGGGAATGCAAAAGACTAATGAGGTGCGACGCAGTGAGAAGGGTAAAAAAGAAATGCAAACATTTTCCAAACTGAAGTCGCAGTTTTTTGCAGAGTAGTAAGTGAAACGGCTACAGCGGCACCGCAAAATGTTGTTGGAGGAAATCACAAATGAGAGCGAACCACAACTTGTCACACAGTAACAATCGAACAACACAACAGAGTGAGTGAACGCTTCCTGAAGAAAAAGTGCAGAAACCCAGATGACTGAAGAATGTGAAGAAAAATCCAAATGTGTTCTGTGTGAGACTGAAGAGAAAATCAAAGACGTGTTCTTCAGTTTAATTTACAGACTTCGTTTTTACTTTTACTGCGCCGTTTATCAAGTAAAATGCTTTTGACAAGATAATTTAGGTTAACTTCACTTAATTGAAATGGAATTTTGACTTTGATGCGTTCATCCTGTGAAGTAAACTGTCCTTTAAAGTGCTGCTGCCTTTTCAAATCTAATGTTCCTACAGTGACACAAAAGCAAATACACCTCGTGTGCACAGTGACTGTCTGCAGTTTAACAACAGAGTGAGACATTTTGGGGAAATACTCTATTTTTGGAGAAAGAGTAAAAGATTCCATCCCAGCATGTTCAGTTAAGAGCTAGAGCCTGGAGTTAATTAGCGTAGCTTAGCATAAAGACTGGAAGCAGGTGGAAACAGTTAGCCTGGGTCACTAAAAATGCTTCTAAGGCTCAGAAGCTAACACACAGTACTCATGGTTTGATCCAAACACATATCAATGTAATGAAGCTAGAGTCAGACATGCTAGCTATCCCCTTTTCTTCCAGTCTTATGCTAAGCTAGGCTAATCAACTCCTGACTCTAGAGCCATAGTTAACGCGCAGACATGGAAGTGGAGTCATCTTCTCAATTAACTCTCAACAAGAAAGAAAATAGCAAAATTCTCCCTCAAAATAACAGAAATTAACACATTCTTAAGTCATTAGCAATAAAACCCACAGCTGCTCGATTTAACACCCTTATAGTTTTTGTCGTAGCAGCCTCACTCGGCCTGGTACGACCATTAATGATGGTAGCTAATGTTAGCTTATATTAGCAAGCTTCAGATGGACTTTATGGAGTCATTATTGAGTCATTTCACTGGATCTACTTGTGCTAATGTTAGAATAATGTCTTAGCGCTTTAGTTAAAGTTTCATAGTCTTGAATTAAAGTGGAACTTTAAAACAAACACTCCTCCACACTGGTGTCATTGTGAGACTCAAAGCCTCGGGCCTCTGTGCTCAGGTGCCAGTCGAGACGAGCTGGCATGAATATGAAAAACTTCCAAAAAAAGGAAGCGAGAGCCGGCCGACTGGGCGAAGCTGTCCCGCTGACATGGAGCCCCGGCAGACTGCAGAGAGGAAAGCTATGAAGGTGGGAGGAGGAGGAAGAGGAGGAGGAGGAGGAGGGAGGGAGG
>CAEMYA010000113.1:1038685-1055535 GCA_903131615.1 Diplodus sargus
CGTTTCCCCCGCGGGAAATCAGCATCCTAACCGAGCGTCGGTGTCACATTTTAGCCAGCGAGCAACACTGAAACACAACCCGTCAGCCTCGACTCATCGCAGCGCCGTCCTTTCACTGTCAAACCTTGGAGGACATTTGTAACATCACGCCTCTGACTGAGATTTGTATCTTTTGTTTGCTCGTCTGATTATTAGCCTTCATGAACACTTTCTGCCAGTGTATTCAAAATATTTATTTCTACAATCACAGTTCAGTTCAGGGATGGTTAACGGTTTGGGGGAACTCTCCGTGTTTTATTTACGTAGCCCGGTCCGTCGGTTCTGCTCATGGAGATCGACTTTGACCAACGAGTGAAGAATGCTCACATTATAATTGTTAAAACATACATCATCATCCTTGCGTGTTGAAGAAGTAGCTCTGAAATACAACTCATCATTTTATTGATTGTAGTTTCTAACTCTTGTTTCAGAGAACTCGGGCAGATGGATGTTGCTGAGGTTTGTTTTTAAAGCCAATTACCGGCACACAAGTAGCCGAGTGAAGGATCATAACCAACAGGCACAATAGCAAGAAACCTAAAGAAGAAATAGATTATATTGTTGTTTTTTCCATTAAAAAGGTCCTATTTGTAAGAAAAACTGTAAGATTATAGGACGAGTCGGCCGCCATTCCCAAAGTGTCGGTTGGATGTTAGACCCAAAATTAAATCTTACAAACATCACCTGTAACATGAAAATGCAAAACTTTTTATGAGGATGTTTAATCAGAGTTGATGGTACATGAAGTTTACTCAGTCTGTGCTATAATAAACAAGAAAATCTGCTGGTGAGGTCGGTGTTGGTGCTCATAAACAAAACTTGTGTCTTGCTTGTAAGTTGACAACATTTCCAACAGTGAAAGTAGCATCCTAACATATGGAGGATGCGAGGTTTGCTGCTGCCGGTATCAACTCAATGTAGCCGAACTGAGAAACACAAAATCACCGGTTGGACGCCCATATAAAAGTGTCCAGTCGGTGAAACTGTAGTTGCTCCTGTGAAAACTTGAGCAGTGTGCACAAAATCTCTCTCTTTACTTTTAAATAAGTTATATAACAAGTTATATATAACGAGTTATATAACTGTGAAACTTTAATAAAAGGCCTGTGAAACCAAAAGATGCTGAATAACGCTGTTGAGCATCTTCGGACCAAAGTTATCGAAAACCCGTCGAACACGATGTGAGCGACACGCTTTGATGTTACTTTTGGTGCTGATGGCTTTTGGCACGTATCCAGCGCTCGCATGGAAAAAGATGAAAACAAAGACTTTCAAGAAAACAACCTTGAAGCCGTTGCTTTCCTGGAGAGGGAAAATCCAACAATGAGTAAAATTACAGCGCTTCAATCCATCTTTGTGAACGAGTTCACGACTCCACAACACGCTTGTTAATTCATGTCGGCACATACATTCGTCGCCCGGAGCTGTTTTTATATTTCGCCTTAGAAACAACTCTTCCCCCCTTTTTCCCATTAAAAATGCACTCGATGGTTTTACTGAGTAATCAGCTGATAAGACGCCTGGAGCCTCGACCCTCCTGGTATCAGTTAATTCTCTAAGAAAGAAAGAAAGAAAGAGCTGGAGCTCGGGGTGGAGTTGATAAACTTTCAATGCTCATCGACAGCCATTCATGGCCGGTTAAGTGCCAACCATTGCCACGGTATTAATAGCCCTCTTATCAGTGGAGAGAGAGAGAAAGGCCCCTTTAATTGGCTGCCGGAGTAATTTTGCTCCGTAACATTCGCCGGTATCAAATAAAACGTGCGAGCGGGAAAAAGATGGATGGATAACCCTCCGATGACAGTAATGTTTCTAATTACCACCCACCTCTGCCTCCGCCTCCCTCTCCGTCTCCAGCCTTCCCGCCCCACTCACGCATGCTTCGAGAGGGCCAAGTCAACCTGAAGAGAGAGGTAACCGCAGCGTGGAGAAGCACCACTCACACTAATGGACAGAATATGGTAAGCGAGGAGCGGGAGGGGAAAGGGTTTGCAGACTCTCTCAGCCCACACAATTTCCCTTTCCTCTGTTTTGCACTTTCTTTAATGTCCTCTTTTTTTCTTCTCTCTCGGTTTAACCACTTCTCGTACTATCTGCTTCGCTCTGGAGATGAAAAGGAAAACATCAGGCGGCACCTCCATCACGTCTTCTCACCACTTGCACCCTTGTATAAACTCGCTGCACTCTCCAGCAGCTGTAAAATATGCATGGCGACATATCTTTGCTCATTGGTGATTTTCTTTTTGCCGGGGACACATTTTATGCAGGTTACAACGGCACCCTGTGACACCTATAAAAGCAACTTCTACTATCTCTCCTTCACCTCTCTGGCCCTGCTGGAGGACAATCGAATGGAAGCTGTTATATCAGCAGTCTGGCCGTTCGCTTTTATTGCCGCGTATTAAAGAGGACATGGACTCCGGCAGCGCTGAGGTCAGTCGGCTTCTCCCTCGCCGTCCTCTCCGAGTTAGCCGCCGGGACTATCACGATCTTTTATCCATGCGATGGCAGTTTTTTATTCTTTATTTACATCATTCCATCTCGTATAAATGTTACGCTATTCCTGTCATCTTAAAACAGCACATTAAAGTTTCAGCGTGCTGCTAAAAATGTGACCAGCGCTGCTACATTCTGCAGCACGTGACTGGGTTTCCACCGGGACGAGTGAGCGTTCAGTAACACAGCGCTGCACGGGGAGCTCTGACAGGTCAGGTGGAGACGCTGCTGAACTCTCTTTATCAGGCCTTTCCAATTGTAAATCATCAGGCAATGACCAACTTTTAGTGTATTTGAAGTCGTAAACATGTGGTTTCCTCTCTGGTGTTTGCAGTTAGATGCAAAAGTCCAATTAATAATGAGTGCGACCCAAAATTAAACTGACACGGCGCTGTTTCTGCTGAGATTGGGATTTTTTTAAACAGTGCAGACTCATAAACACGTCTTTCCAATGACTCATCGTGCCTTCATCTGCACGGAAAGTCAGTTTGTTGATTAATAAACACTATATTCAGTCAAACAACGTCTAATTTGTGTAAAACCGCTCAGTGAAATTAATCGTCCTGCTCAACATGGAGACTTCACACAACAAGTCTCGCCTTATTTACAGCTGCAGTTATGTGATGCTGCCCAATATCAGAGAGCAGGTCTACAAGGCTTCAGTTGTTGGGTTTTGGTGAGTGTTATACATGTTTAACACTGTTACCATGACAACAGAGGTGCACCAACCTCAACAAGGTGCTGATTTTAACCCAAAAATGTGATATTTCCCAAAACCTAACCAAAACAAAACCCAAACAAATCTGAACCACAGCGTTGTCAAACACAGCCGAGGTCGTTCTGCAGATACGCTTCAGTTGAGACATTCTAGATGACATGATGTTTTATGTAAGAACATGTTGGGTCACGTGTTGTTTTCAAGTCAAAGGTGCTTCTGTTGATGCTCACTGACGGCGGCGAGGACTGAGCTGGATCAGGACGATACGTGTTCTGGTGTTTTCATGGGATTTGTTGACTACAAAATATAAAAGAAGGCCGGCTCGATCCTTCAACCTCAGCAGAAATACTCTTCTTCTCACCTCCCCACACGTTCATTCGTTAGCGTTAACCCTCCCAGGTTACATACTAAGTGACATCTGAATGCTACAACACACCAGGATTCTTCCTTTCGCTAAAAAGAAGCTTCGCTGCATCTTCTGTTCCCGTTCCACACCCTCGGCTGTCACACTCACACATGCACGATGACATGATTCTATTCTCTGTGATGCAGATACTATCAAAAGCATTATAATCAAATGCATAATCCCCACTTGATTTTTTTATATATTTTTTGGGCTTTGAACTAGTGTGAAGAAGCCATCGCCCGGAGGACAGAAGAGTGAACGTTTGAACCGAGGCTTCAAAACCCGGAGTGGATAAATTTAGTCTGGCGAACTATCCACGACTCTCAGCGCTTGATCAGAACGGTAACTAATGATACAGACGAAGTGAAGAATGGCCTTTTTATCTGTGCGCGCTCTGAAACACTGCCTGCAGCGTCGCGGCAATTATAACGGCGGAGGGGAGAGCGTCGGGAGGACGGGAGGACGGCAAAGAGGAGGAAATAAAATCTACCGTGTAATGAAGCGATCGCGTGTTTCAAAATGACTTGTTGATGGCGACACATACGTGTCCGCCGGAGCAGAAAAGAAATGCATCAGTATTCAATATCACGGGTGGAATCAGCAGCCAACACGGTGGACAGGACGTTAGATACAGGTGTGACTGCCTCCGGGTGGCGGGCTGCTCAATGACTTGAGCTAATGTGTTTATTTCATTGTCGTGTTCGTGGCGCGCTGATGGCACGCAGCCAGATACTCACGTGTGTGTGCCTACATGTGTGTGTTTTGCAGAAACAATGACAGACGCACACACTCGGGTTCTCGGGGCCCCCACATGTGAGGAAGATGACGCCCAGTGGGCAATCTCAGCAGACAGATGTCAGCACCTTATTAAAGTCGATGCCCACCTGCCCCTGAGGCCAGGAGAAGGCTATGAATAAATTTATTGCACTAATGTACTGACCTTAAAACTGTAAGTGACGCTCAGACGCTGCAGTGATGCAGGCAATTGATGTAATAGTCATTAAGGAGAGAGGAAAATATATGCAGGGAGAACTGCCTCAGTCTGATGATACATCCCCATTCTTCTTTCTTCTCGCCACATGTGTATCCGCACCGCCACCAAAAGTCTACTTTGTCCAGAGGAAAACCTCAAATGGGGCCTCGTTTCCCTGCCAGGACCGGGAAGGCACGGTGGCAGAGGAGTTTCCACCACCTCCATCACCAGCAAACCACCTCAAACAGCTCCTCAGCCGAGCAGGAGCGCTGGGCGGTGGGCCGGGCCGCTCTCATCAGGGCCTGATTAGGGCTGTGAGTGGGCCGTCGGTCATGGACCGGCAGGAGGAAGTGGCAGGCCAATGGTTTCCAGACTGAAGAGTGGTAGCTGTTGCACTGGAAGCGTTACCATTGAAGTCTGAACGTGACATCACCTAAACAAAGATGAAGTGCAGCTCTGTTCCCCCTCGAGGCAGGAGGCAGCGGTTTACGGTGATGCCAGCGCGGCCACATGTGGAAACGCTGCTGTGCACACATGCACACGTGCCCACGCGTGCGCACTCACACGCGCCGACGTGCCCACATTTTCCTCTTTTCTCCTCCTCGTTGCTTTGATGCAGACGCACGCGACACACGGCCGCAGTCAGCTCCGACAAAAGCAGAAAAATATCCTGCATGAAAAAAGCCACACAAAGTCTTACAGCTTTAAAGATCCCCAGACATTCTTCTGTCTGACTTCCAAAATGGGCTCGCAAATGATTTTCATCTCCTTTGATATTATACGAACTGATAATTCCTGCTGACAGAATGATAACCATTAGATATAAACAACACCGAGGCTGAGACGATGTGCTGAAAAACAGAATCTTTTCAGCTTCTCTCCGCTCTGATCAACGGCAAATTGACACCCCTCTCCCCCCCCCACACACACACACACACACACACACACACACACACAGCATCCTCCTCTCCCACACATTATCATGCCAGCAGCTGGGCAGAGGACCCCTGCTGACAAACTGTGAGATATTGCCTCATCTGTTAGCGAATGCTTTAACCATTACAGAGACCCATTTCTCTGGCACAAACACCCAGGCTGTCTCATGCAGGGACTTAATGTTAATAATCACGCATTAGATGAGACGATGATACTCACTCATAGACTTGCGCCGGGCTACTCTGGCGATGGAGGGATTTTTTTTTCTCCTACTTTTCTTCTTCATCAGATGGGAAATTGAAGCCATCCGTCTGTGGAGATGAGGGGGGGGGCTTCCAGCAGGGACAGACCAATTGTCCCTGATGATAACGCGGGTTGCCGGATCCCACCGCCATGTGCATTATTGATGGCCATCAGTCGGCGTGTGTCTGACCACATTTAAGTGTCTCAGCAGGAGGGGGGGTGCAGTAATCAAAATACACATACACACTGCAGCGTCTCCGGCTCGCTCCCCCTCCCTGCATGCAGTCCATCATCAAGTGTGCATCGGCACATCGAAGCTGGCACTCACAAGTGATGTTTGCATGCAAACAAACACACACGAGGATGCAGAGAGAGCTGCTTACTGCTACCTTTACACAGTCGGTCAGGGAGCAGAGTTTGGTTTTTGGTGTTACACATACAACAACTTTAAACTTCACCCTCGTCGTATTAAAGATGTGATATAGGTGGTATTAAAAATATGTTGCAGCTTTCTTTTACTGGCTTGCACAATAAATGCACATGCTAGCTCACCAGATTAAGATCTTTACAGGAGGCCGTGCTGCTTTTACCGCTTTACCTTTCCTTTTCTGTGTGTTCTGCCAAGAAATCTCTCTTTTTCTTTACTGAAATTCTCATAAAATTATATGTGAATGCACGTCAGCTACCTTTATGCTAATGTGACGCCTTCAGATAGGATCGTATGAGCAGCTCCCTCTTTTTGTTGGACGGTAGGTTAATAAAATACAATTTAATTCATGCAGTTTTTCTTGCTAGCCTTCTGACTGTTAGCCCCCGAGCTATAGCGGCGAGCCCGTCGTCGACATGACTTCTCACGTCATAACCACAAGTTCCACTTGAAGGCGGCGTCACGTTCAAGAGGACGTGACAGGATTACGTAATCACTAGGATTCTGATGCATCGCTCTGCCTTTTGTTTTTATTAATCTTCTGTTCTAATCTACATTATACCCTGCAGTGTTTTCAGCAGCAGCATAAAATCTCTCTACTCCTCAGCTGAGAGCTATATTTCACATTTTCACTCTGATTTTTTTTTATGCACCGACTGAAAAAGTTCCAACTGCGGCGTTTCTGTTGCTCATGGCGGCCTCGGCTGTGTCACAACTCATGTCCTCTGTCATCACACAGCTCCAGCGTCGTACCGACCGTGCACAGACGATGTTTCCTGTGCAACACCCAAGAAGGAAAAAGAAATGTGTCGACTCAGTGGTTTGGTTTCTGAGTGGCTCTCAGTTTTGTAAGTTAAGCCGTTTGCTTTCATAGTAAACAAATTATGATTGTGACTCATCGCAGCCAAACTATTTCCTCTACGAAGCAGGAAAAACTGGGTTTTGGCTTCAGCTAACCAGCCAGTTTAACATAATACACATTCTGAAGTGTTCGTTGTACTTTTAGGCTGTTTAGACCGACACAGAATCACAGCAGTTCATAAAAATAGAGACAGAATTTAATCAATAGGAGGGCAACAAGTCCCCACTTCATCTTTGGTGACACTCAACACAAGTTCAGGATGGAAATGTCGCTTTCTCTAACCTTTACTGAAGTGGAGCCCATAAAATAAATGTCATGACCTTCACAAAGTGCTGTTGGTGCCCGAACGGGACCACAGACTGGATGAGAACCCTTGATTCTGGTATAACAGGCTCACAGAGCCACGATCCACCTCGACCGCCTCGCTCCCAAAACACTGTGTTCATGTCCGTGACTCCTGCAGATTATATTTCACCCCACTGTCACAAGCAGCTGACACACCGCGCTGTCACAGATGCGTTGTAAAGATGCAGAAAGCTGCACAATCTGCTGCGTATCCAACATGAAGCACGTGTGCAGGATGTATAAACCTACTACAGTACAACAACATTACTTACGGACTTGGGTAGCGCACAAATAAGGCAGCAGCTGTAAAACGCTATTTAAAAAAAAGGCAAATAAATCACACATCAGCGAAGCAGCCGCAGTGGAAACTAACTGCAACACTGAAGCTTAACATTAACCAGGAACAGTGAAAAAAAAAATCCCTCGAACGCAAATAGAAAAACCAGACACCATAAAAATCAGCCGCCGCGGCGATCACTCGCACCGCGGCGGCTCTCGCAGGTGTATCAACACCAGTCACAAACATCTGTCTGACACACAGTTATTTGATTCATTCTCTTTAATCAGTGCAGCCCACCTGCCCCCTGCTCCACCTGTACATCCCCTCATCTGAAACCAACAGACAGCCTCCCTGTTAGCCACCACGAGACAGACGGCTGTGAGAGCCAGCTTGCCGTTTCCTGCGTCTGCCGGTAATGGGAGACTCATCCACAGAGCCGGCGGGGGCTTCGTGTGACCAGGAGGGGAGGGCTCACACTTGTGCAGCACACACTCTTCCTGTCAGATATCCTGTCGGGAGACGTCAGGCAAACAAGAATCTGCATTCGTACATAAGAAGATACGACAGATGAGAGCGCGCGGGTGTAACACGCGAACAGGTTGTCAGTCTGTTCACGCGGGCATCCGAAACACACAAAAACAAATCAATCTCTTAATCTCCAGTAGCTGCATCTATAATGTATGAGAGATATATATGCGTTAATACGATCCTGGAGCTTCCTGTCGGCACGTATCCATATTTCTATATGAAAGGACGAAAACCTGATCCTGGCTGTGATAAAGTCGGAGGTGTGCTCGACTGATCTGAGGAGGGAGAACCTGAGAGGGCGGCTGTTCAGGGCCCCGGCGCAGCACCACCTTTGTTTAACCGGTCATTACCCCCGTGGAAACCAGCGCGAGCTTCTCCTCAGGTGTGTCGGCTAATCTCCTTTTGTACCTGCGGTGATAAGATAGACTCCCTCTTGATCCCCGTGTTTCCTCTCGCCGTAACATCTCCGGCAGCTGAGCCTGTCGCAGCACGTCTGACATCTGTCAGACGGAGGAAACGCTGCAAAGGGGAGGCCGGGGACGGGGGGAGGGGAGGGGGAGGCGTGATCCAACGGGGCCCCAGATGTAGGGGGATATATCTGGCATGTAGAGGACTTTACAGTACATCCTCCTTAAAACCAGTTTACTCACCTCGTTCTTGTACGAGCATGTTAATTCAGATTAGACGTCATGATCTAAATTTGGATTTAAGTTCAGTATGCAGCAGAAAAACAAACCTCTTCCTCTGCTCAGTTCTTCTGAAACCTGACATATTTTGAATCGAGGTCACTTTTTGATCTGCTCTCTTGTTTCAGAGACTCTGGGGGAATTCCACCGAGACGACCCTGCGTCTTCAGATGTGTGCAGGCTCTTCTTTATCTTCCCTTTCTCACCTCAGTCGACTGACGTGTATATAATGCAAGTCTAAATTTATGGTCTGCTATTTTTACTTTATGCTGAGTGGGATTTATTCTTGTGCCTCTGACCCAATCTAACTTCGTCAGACTGAGAGGATGATGTTGATCAGTTGATGCAGCGATACACCATTTTTAACCAGTTCGGATTCAAGTCCAGCAGGCCCACCGAAATGTGGACGCAAGTTGCTATCTTGCTTTTCTGTGTTTCAGGACAAACATATCTCGTTAAATAAGCCGACTGTTACAAGTTTACTCAGTAACAGACTGTCTCAGGTCACTTTGCATCTGGTTCGGGGTCCAACAAGCCCGTCCAACTCTAAATATGACGACTGTTTGATTGCTAATAGATGTATTACTTTATTCAAGAACATTTTGGCTTTGAGCTTAAACTGCATCATCACATATGATTCAGGAAAACCTCCCACTATGGCATCTGGATCAGTACATGGATGTGACGTCAGACTAACCAGAACAAGGTCTTGAACCCCGTCTGAAAGGGACCTGTGGATAACTGACCACAACAGAGAGAACACCACATCTGAGCAGTATGACACGCAGACCTGAGACCTGCAGCAAAAAGACGAGACTCCCAAACCCAGCAGTGGTCCTGGATTGTGGCACTGATACTAAGAAGACGGGGACCCGTGAAGACCTCTAACCTCAGACATGGATATCTAAAAACCTCAGCAGAAAAAAATCCAATCCAAGTGTGTTTTTTAAATTTTGGGAGACCCTGTTGCAGGGTGCAGACAAACAAGGGGGCACAACACGGGCCAAAGTGCAAGATCGCGTGTGAAGTCGACCACCGAGCCTCCATTTCCTTTTTAAAGAGCCGCTCCGTGTTGATCTCCCGCAGGAGGGCCGGGCAGACAGCTAAATCTTTAATGCCACCCCTGCAGCCCCTCTGCCATGTTTCCAGCCATTGTGACAAGCCTGTTTGGATATTGTGCAATTGCTTTGCAGCAGCTTGAAGCTAATATGATCAAACACACCACACAGAAACCTGCTCTGGGTGTACTGTCAGGGGAGGGAGGGAGGGAGGCGAATGGGAAGAGTCAATAGGGGGTTTGCGTGTCTAGTGCTGCCAGGTGTCTGTTCCCATCCCAAAGCCCAGAGCAGCAGCCGACTGTACCCATAACAGCCCAGGAGGCACCCGCGATGACAATAAGACATCATCTGCAAACGCTTCAATTACCCCCTGTCACTCCGCCGCGCTCCTCTGTTAATTACACAAACCATTTCCTTCAAGATGGCTCGCTTTGGCTGCCGGCCCGGAAATCTATCACTCCTCTATCTGCGTCTGTCGGATCCGTGAACAGGTTAATCGGGTTAGTCACGAGTTAATGCAGGTGGCGTGGATTCAGAGGACACGCTGGGCGCTCGCCAACGGAACATGCGCCACTTCAAAACCTGCCAAGCTGGGTCTCTGGTTTTTTTTTTGTTTTTTTTTTTCCCCGCCCTGTCTTCATTCACACCACATCCTGTTTGTCTCGCTCTCCGGCGTGTCTTTCACTGCTCCAGCTGAGCAATTATCCGGCTCCAGACTTGTAAATATCAGCGATGATTTCTGATGAGAAGCAAGTCGGTACCTGTACGTGAGGTCGGGGGGGGAGGGGGGGGATGATGAGGCCGGGCTTCCGAAACCGCATGCTGTTTTCGCTTGGATGGATGCTGATAACTCTGTTTGCACTGCATCGTATTGTGCTGTAATAATGACTGCTGTTTACTTTGTGTGATACATTTTCCACTGAGGTTAAGTGGCTCCATGGAGAAGCAGTGCCACCAGCGTGCACCATTAGCCAACATTTCCAGCGGGCAGCGTCTCAACCTCGCCTTGTTTGGGCATCACCAGCGAGTCGTAGAACCCAACAGTAGCCACTTCCTCTTTTTATTCTGCTCTATATGAATGTTGTTGTTCCCTCAGGACGATGTCTGACTGACAGGAAGGAAACACTTTTCCCACCTTTTTATTTGCCACAGCATCGCAGCGGGGATTTCTGCTGTGTTCCACTCATTACAGCCCACTTCTTCCTGGGGGGGGGAGTTGGAACGCATGAACAGGATGCTCGCTCAGATCGGCCAATACGAATTGGAACGGGAAGTTTAATTTTCATTCGACAGTCGCTTTTATTCCGTCCAAGTCAGCCCGAGCTAACTGAATTTAACTGGTAGATACAGTATAACGTTTCATATTGACTTTAACTTTGTTTCCTTATTTGAATGAGCCCCACTTTGAGCTGCATACAGCAGCAGGGATCTATTTTTTTTTTGTTGGTTTTGTTTACGCAACCTAAAAAAGGGACTCACACAAACACCCAGCAGGATGTGTCAGTCAGATATGGAGCATCTACACCCCCGAGAATGCAAAGAGAAAACAATGATTCACAGCTAATTTTAACTTGAGAAAATCTAGATCAGTCCAAGAACCCAACACTTAACTTGGTGGAGTGAAAATACAGTGAAATGTCTTCAGCATACACGACGATATTCTCTTTTTAATGGCGTCTTTTGTTGGGAAACATTTTAATAAAAATGAGCAGTTTTGATACAATGAATCAGACATTTTGTTCCACTATGTTCTGAAATCACAACTACAACAGCCAAAACACAAAAGATTCTTAATTTTCAATCATAAATGACACGAAAAGCAGCAAATCCCAACACTTAAGAAGCTGGAACCAGTTAATATTTGACGTTATAGAAAGTGATTCACTTTCTTTTAATTGTTTGCTCCAGCGTACAAAAGTGTAAAACTGCTATAACTGACAAGAAAAGACGGTGTGATATTTATCTTTTCAGATTCCATTCTGGCCGAAATCCCCACGACCACGAAAACTTCACCCGCAAATTGCCGCGGATGTCAAAAATCTCCACCCGTGGACAGGTTTGTAAATACATCACCTCCAATTTTGTGAATGGGCGCCCTGTTGATACACAGAGGTGTTTCAGAGCCTTGTAAACAAACAGCCCTGGAGGTGTATCTCATTATGAGCCAGGAGGAAACATTGGCTGCTTTTATAGGCAGTGAGGGTGTGGGTAATGGGAGGGGGGGATGGAGAGAAGGGGGGCATTTCCGATAAGCAGGCAGACCCACCGCTACCGGCAACCCAAACCTCCCACACAGCTACGGGTCACCTGAAACCACACAGACCCCCCACCTCCAGAACCGCAGTGCCAGGCCGAGCAGGAAGCAGAAACACAAGAAAAATATCCAGGACTCCACAGAGAGAGCTGCTGCTACACGTCTTCTACTGGACACACGGAAGTCTTTCAATTGTTTCAGATGTTTCTGTTACACAGAAGGTTAAACTAATATACTGAATTTAAATGTCCATTAAAACCACAAAAGTGTTACAACTAATCAACCGTTGGATTCAAAATGTTGGATGTTTATGCACAAAAACACTGAATATGTATGTAGAAGCTCTTAAAGGAGCAGCTTGTAAAGGTAGCATGCTAACCAGCTAATAGCCCATGTAGCTTCAGCTGAGAGATATAAAGGCGGTGAGGTCACTAAGTGCACAAAATTATCTCACTCGTGACGGCGTGGGACAAAATAAACATCGGCCTCTCGTCTGTGAGGAGTTGCACGCTTCCTTCTGTGTTGTGATTTGGAAATCAGACGTTTTTACACATGCAAAGATGTAAAAGAATGAAAGAAACCAGATTAACAGAAACATTTTGGACAATAAACTAAGTGTGTTTATTAGATTAGCGGGTTCTGAATAATCTGACAAATCCATAAATCAAATAATGATTATTATCATCAGTGTGCATGTAAACGTGCTCACTGACGTCTCGGAAATATCATCAACACTGATATTTCGTCATAACTTTGAATAACTACATTCTTGCATATTGCACCTTTAGGTTTTGCAGCAGCAGCATGACACCAGAAACAGGTCAACAGGTAGAAGGTGCACGAAGAAGAAGAAGAATAAAGCCACCTGAGACAGAATCATATCTCTCAATCAGACAGTGAAACACAAAAACTCCCGTCATGTTTAAGCAACTTGGCAGCAAGGAGCCAAAAGGAAACCTCCAAAACAAACATGTCACATGATTATTATTAACAGAAGTCCAACAAACAACCACAGCAAGCAGGAAACTGATCAGAGATGCACACAGGAGCAGAGATGATCAACCAGCAGCCACACACTGCTAACAGGCAACACTCAGCATGCACAAGCAGGTGAGACTCAGTTTACCTGCAGATCAGTGGAGCAGAGGTCCAGGACTTCTTCTTCAGGTGATCATCTGTGGTGCCACAGCTGAGATGAATAACGTCAGAAGAAGAAGAAGCAGCAGAATCCTGCACAAAGTCTTCTTGGAGTGATGTCATCAGACTGCCGGCAGCTAGCCTGATGCTAACATGCTAAATTAGGGAGAAGAAAGCTGCCACGCGCCGTCGGAACAAAGTGGGCGGGGCTTACAGAGCCTAATGAGCAGGTAAGTGCAGCAAGTGTGTTAGAGAGGACACTGACGTCACACTGGAGTAAAACTAATGATATCTTGGTAAATTATTACTTTAGTGAAAGTGAAAGACTGATATTAAAAATGTAAACATGAAATTAAATGTACTCATGGAATGTAACTGATTACATTTACTCAATTTTGAGGTATTTTACTTGAATGTTTCCATTTTCCTGCATCTTTTTGCTTCCACTTAGGAAAATATTGAGCTTTTTACTCCACTACATTTATCTGATAACTTTAGTTACTAGTTACTTTATAGATTACACGCTGCATCAGAGCCGGAGTGGCACATTTTTAGATTAACTGATTTGATTGTAAACAGTGAAAAAAACGGTGAACACTTAAAGTATCTGATATTAAATTTGGCTCCTTCAGTTTCAGGTGCTCGTGATTCATGATTATATAAAGTGTTAACTGGGCAGCCGACTGAAGTTTAACCACTCAGGGTTCGACTGGATCCATTTAAACAAGATAAATACCTGATTTTGTAAATAGTTATCTTTGTCTTGTGATCAAACATATTGATCTGAAGCTTAATTCTGAGGCTTTTCTATGAGTAGTTTCCAAATTAATGATGAATATAGCAGATCGACTCACATCACTCTCAGGCGAACTTTAACAACTTCTGATTATTTCTGTCCACTTCTGGTTTTAAAAGTACAAATACAGATAATTTAGTTGTTTGAACAGATATGTGTGCTACAATTCTCTCCTTCACCAGGCAACAGCCATAAAAATACAGAAGATTTTCTAGAAAAGGAAGTAATGTGTCATATTTTCAAAGCTTTGAGCGCCACAAATGACCTCGTGTTATTAAGACGGAAGCAGAAAAATATGCTGATGTTCTGCCTGCACTCGTATTCCTGGTGGATGGAGGTAAGGAAATGGACAGACTCTTGAATTATGGATGTGTCCTCAGCGAGGGGATATAGATGATGTGATGTGTCACGCCGCCAAACCTGAGAATGACTTCAGTGTTGTTCTCTCAACCCAGTAAAAGTCCAGTTAATACCCGGTTCTGCTGGTGCACTTAATGTCAGAGCTTTTTATGAGAAAATCTTCTTTTAATATAATGAAATCATGGTTTTTAAAAGTAGCACTCATTAAAAAAAAGGATTACATTTGAGTAATAAAACTCCGGGAGAGAGTCGAGGAAATAAAAAGTCAAGCACAGGACGTTTTTTTGGTAAAATATATACTTTTTTATTTATTTCTTTCATACAAAGAAATATTATGAATGTTCAGTATTTAATCATCTAGAAACATCTGTTCCATTTTTGCTTTTTGCATTGTGTAAAATTAATTTTCCTTTGATGTACATACCACAAAATAACTTGATTTACATGTCTTTTTCATTTTTTGTACATACAGATTTTTTTCCTCTAGTCTAAATACATTATTATATGTGGGTAAGACAAACATTTCTAACATTTTTTAAAGTTTTTTTTAGATCTCAAAACAAGGTTGAATAAAACTCAACCGTAACCGACGCGGCAGCGTGGAGGAAACTTCTCCCTCCACGAGTGCCAGTTTGTTTCTCAGATATTCCCTCAGTTGCGTGACCATAATTCGAAATGCAAGTACTCGATCAGTTGAGGGGAAAAAACGTCCGACGTTGCCGTGAGAGGTCATCATAAATGCTTTTGTGTAATCAAAACATTGCACTAAAAAAAGGAGAGAAGGGGAGGAGATCGAGGCTTTTCTTCGGAACCATCGCTCTGCACAGAGAGAAAAGTAAAGAACAGCACTATAATAAAAAAAATGAAAGAAATACAGTGTCACAAGCCTCCATCTCCCCTCCCGCTACCAACCGTTTGGTTTGAGGCTGAAACCAGGAAGCTGGTTTCAACTGGAAAATAAGAGAAGTCGCTGAATTCGGGTCATTATCTGTTTTAATGACAGAGGCAGGCTGACTGTGTTGGACTGGAGCGTTCGAGAGGCACAACATTTCAACTTCAAAATGAAACTTAAGATTGATTGGAGGGAATTTTTTTCTATGAGGATATGTTGTGTACATTCAGTCTGGGCCGCTTAATAATCCCTTTTGTCCCTGCATTCTCACAATGGCCACCACTTTGAGCATGCATAGCATAGCGTAGCGTAGCACAGCGTAACGTAGCGTAGCATAGCGTGGCCGCCCTTCCCTCCCCTCCTGCGACCGCCCACTGCAAAGAGATGCGCCTGTTCTCCCCTCTTGCATATCAAGAATTCAAGTAGAAAGACAAAAAAAAGAAGCGATGCAGGGGAAGAGCCGCGTGAAACGTGATATCAACCCAAAGGTTTTTTTTATTTTTTGGCAACAAGTAGAGAGAAGTAGATCTGGCGTGGAGAGATGAGACGTGAGAGGATGAGGAGAGTGAATAAGGCATAAAGTATATATATCGGCCATGGACGATGGCACATGAGGTTTTTCTGACGACACCGTAGAGGTTAGACGCCGAGCGCCGCCTGAGGCAATTCTTGCTGTGCTGAGAGTGTTGCACAAAAACCTTTCCTCCCCTTTTTTGATCCGTTCAGTCTGGGATCTGAGACGGGTGAGCCTGGTGGACTTCTGTTTGAAGAAGTGCTGCTGCAGCGAGGCGTTTGTCATCTTTTCTATCTTTATGCTCCATTTCTGACAGATAGATTTTCCATCTCACCGTGAAAACAAGGCACGCGCTCCCCTCAACAAATCAAAAGCCTCTCAAGGAAATCTGATTGAGACTTTGTGTGACCTTTGAACTCCCAGCATGCATCACTTCTAATGGGGGGAGCTGGAGAGCGGAGGCTCGATTGATCCGCCGGTTACCTTTACCCGATTAGCATAATGTTAACATGGTGCCCTTACGTGGTCCGGGACGGGGTTTAACGTTTGATGGATGGGCCGTTCATTAGAGCAGGCAGCAGGAGCGCTGTGAATGAAAGGGCAGCTGTATACTTTAAGCATGAGTGACACAATGAGGATCAATTAAGCCCATTGATCTACCTGTTATTGAGTGGAAAACGGCTAAAAAGCTGCAGCTTTGGCCGAAGCCAGCGCAGGAAAAATGGGGCTCGTAGCGAAAACTAAACTGGACGGTTTGTGTGAGAGTGAAAGGATGAAGTTGTGATGAATGAGGATGCACATGTGTTGATGTTCTCCACCTCTCTGTGAGCACTCTGTACCCGTAATATGGTGCTTTCTTTTCTTTTTTTTTTTACATTTTCCACCCTAACTTCTACTTCA
>CAEMYA010000113.1:1056737-1087694 GCA_903131615.1 Diplodus sargus
AGTGTTCCCACCTCCGCTCGATGCAGCTGCTCTCTTTTTTTTTTACCCTTTAACAATTCTTTTAGTGTGAATATTTTTTTAATAGCCCGACGGAGCATATTTCACAAATTAGCTCACAACACGTGTGAACTCCCTCGAGCTCGTCGCTCCTCAGACTCCACCGCTGGATGTAAAGTTCCAGCGCGGTGAGGTTTAATCAAAACTCTTCCTCCCTTTTCTGGAGCGAGAAAATAGAATCTGCCTCGCTGACTCAGACATGCCCCGCCCACCCGATCCAAAAAAAAAAAAAAGTGCTACAGCGGTGAAAGATGATGAGGCTTGTTTCAGAAAGGGAATCTGTTTTCTGACAAGAGCGGGTTTGGTTTTGGCTGATGGGCTTTACACAGATATGTTACATGCAGACGTATAATCAAGAGGTACTTGAGAACAACTGGGGTTCGAAGGAAAAGTGAACGCGCTCCGCTCTCTCAGCGTTAGGTTTCAGAATTGGTGGCCAACCGCAGAGTCTAGATTATGGTGGAGGCGATAAGAGCGGTTTGACTGACACCGGGGACGTGGATCACCTTTCCCCCGCCGAGCCCCGAGCCCCGGGAAGGAAACCAGCCCGTGTGATGTGCGTGGGATCAAATGTGTGAGGATTATGGACTGGAAACTCCAACAGCCAGAGCGCTCTTTTTTTTTTTAACAGTCAAATCAAAAAGACAATCACTTAAAGAGGCAGTAACCAAAAACACAGCAGATAAAGCACTCGATGCAGGGAGAAACAAAAAGGAGGGCGAGATAACCGAGAACGCCGGTCTATCAGGGCGAACACACTCGCAGATAAGACTCCCGTCAGCCTGTTGCACCCCGAGCATCGCCTCTGTTGTCAAGGCCGCCGACACACCATTGTGTCAACGATACTATTGTAGTCGGTCCCATTCAAGTAATATGTAATCCTACGCACGGAGACGACATGTACACACATTCTTAAACCAAACAGAAGTAAAAACAGACTCTGGGAAAAGTTCGTCCCTCCCTGTTTGTTTCCATGTAGCCTGATGTGATCTGATAGGCCTGAATCAATACTGTGATGTTGGGAAGGCGGCGTGCAATGACGCAAAATAATCAATAATTGCCCTCAAATGCATTAAAGCTACGGTAACGAACCTGTTGGAAAAACTACAAAGGTACAACACCAAACGCAAATACTTTGTTACTGTGCTTCGTTGCTTCCTTCGTCCGCCTGCGTGGAATATTTACACGCTGAGAAAGATAAAGAACGTCAGAAACTACAATGTTTCTGTACACTCAGGAGTCTGTAACACTCGATTCGTCCCCGGAGCTTCAGCCGTTCCTCCACAAACTCTAAAAGCTGGAATCTAGTTCACGTCCATCTAGCTCATGGCTAATTCATGGAACATCGGCTCTCCATCAATGCACATATCTGTGTGCGAGAGAAGAGGGAGCGGTGGGGGAGAAAAGAGAGAGAGCGAGAGAAAACACAGGGTAACATCAGGTAACCCATAAAAATGCCTCATGGAAATGGTGTTGGCAGATTTGTGTAATCCTAATGCAGTGCCAGTGATCTAATTATGATAATATCTTCTTGATTGCTGACACATCAGAGGGGATGAATGGACTCCGGGGCCTGAGCTCATTAATAGGGTATAGAAATCAAAACAGATTTTTTTTCCTGCAGGAGCATGACAGATCTTTTTTTTTTTTCTTTTCCTGCCAGCGAACCATTTTTTCTGTTTCTACACATGCAAACATCACATAATCAACGCGCGCAACATTAATTCTCCACCGCCAACTCCAAACTGTTTACACAGCACCTCTTGAATGTCCTCAAGGAATATACAAAACCAAAAAACATGCCTCGACTTAAACTGCACGCCGCTCGTCATTCTCTCGACGCACAATGGCGATACTGCCTGCAAGCTTTTCTGTCGCTCCCTGTGCTAACATACAAAAAGAGTCCAGAGCCGACACAGAAGAGGCAAATGGCTTCCCATCTAATCCGATTTCCAAATGACAATGCGGCATGGAGATAGGGAGGAGGGGGCCTGAGTTACAATGTGCATAGTGATAGATTATGCTGATCCAAGCTCAGGGAATCCTTTTTTTTTTCTTTTTAAATCAAGTGTTGGGGGTTGGAGGAGCGTAAAAAAACAGGGAGATGGTTGGATAGCGAGGGAGAAAGAAAAGTGGTGAGGAAACTCCAAAAAAAAAAAAGCGCCAAGACCCCCCCACACACCCCACCCTAATAAAAAATCTCCACCTCTGACTTTGCCCACTCTCTCCGCCAAAGACAGAGAGAGAAAAGGGAACAGAGGAGGGGAATTTTAGTGGGACAAGTAGCTCTTGGAGAAAACAATGCCTATTATGCTCTTTTTTTGATTTATGAGGTGCTGCTTTTAAAGATTCCGTCAGCAAACAGGCAATTCTGTGACACCGGGCTCCTCTTTTTTCCCTGCGTTTCTTTGAAAGTGAGCCATTGTCCCGCAGCGGAGGGGTGAGCAGGGCAGCGGTCAGGGCACAGGGGCGGGGATGGTGGATGGTGGATGGTGGATGGGGGGCAGGGTGGAGAGGGAAGGGAGGCTGATAGAGGAGATGGAGGTGGGAGGGAGGGAGGGAGGGGGATGCTTAACAGGGCTGAGTGGAGCACTTCTACGTCCTCCTCAACCTCTAGTGAGAGAAGCCTCTTGGAGAGCGCTTAAGTGGAGCGTGTGCCAAATTTGCCCCGCAAACATCACCCCCGTCCCCCTTAGATACCGAGGACCCCAGACCCAGAGACTAACAGCGCCCCGTCGTCCTGGTGGGCAGTAAAGCTCCCCCGGCTGCCTCTGATAGCAAAGTTAACCCAGTTTTTCTAAGCAAGTATGTGTAAATTGCTGATAATGTTTTATTTGGAGCAACAAATCCGTGTTGAAATCGCCAAGAGTTGACGAAGCTAGCTAGCTGTTAGCAGCCATATGTTAGCAACATATGCTAGTTAGCTGTTAGCAGCAGGGTCCTATATTGGTTTTGGCTGTGGAAGCTAGCAGCTACAGAGCTAATATCTTACAGCTCAAAACACAACATATGCTGGTCTTGCTGGGCCACCAGCAAGACCAGCATATGTTGTGTTCTGGTGCTGGTTCTGGTGCTGGTTTTGGTGCCGGTCTAGGCTGTTTTTTCCAGCAGGGAGAGCTAATGACTAAACACACAGCAGGACTGAGAGTTTCTTTTCAGAGTGACATGAAGCCTTCAACAGTTAAGTGTAGTTTAATGTGACAAAAACAACAACTTCACAGTGAATAAATGTACAAAACGACGTCAGCTGAGGGGGTTAAAGTACTTTAAATCACAATACTTTTAGCTAGGTGCCATATTAATAACCTACAGATACAACATCTGGATTATCAGGTGGTTTATATTTATTTTAAGTTGGTTTATGCATCCACTGCTACTGTCTAATATGTGATCCAGTAACACTAACATCTTTTTCAAATATCACAAACTTTTTCTGAGCTTGTTTGTCCTTTCAGATGATTTATAACATTTCTTCCCTCCCCCTCCATGTCTCTGTGCAGCTTTTGTCCATTGAGAATATTTCCAAGTTAAAAGACATGCCAAACAGCGATAAGACACAAAGCAGAAGCCCTTGTCACACGGCAGCATCAGACGGGGGCCGGCGGAGTGGCCCCCTCTGCCCTCTGTTTTAAAGAGCCCTCATCCCCAGCGGAGATAAACGGCAGGCAGGAAAAGGGTTATTTCTGTGTGATGCTTCTGCCTTCCCTCCTGTCATGTTTGATTTGATGATAACGGGCTGCCGCTGAGCCGTCTGCGTCACAGCATCCTCGACATAAATGACTAGTTTGCCCGTAGACAAAAGGCAAAAAAAGGCTCTTTAGTTGTCTGTCGATTTTCTAGTCGATACAAAAAGGTTTACAATTGTCTCACATGTCTGGATTCTGAAAGCATTTGAATCTCAAATGAGGGTTTGTTTATTTGACTACAGACAAATCATGGGGGCATTTTGTATCCTCGAGCGATGGGAGGGTGTGGCTTGACTCTTAAGGGGCATTTAAAGCTCAAGATGTCAGGTTTCTATGGCGTGGAGACCCTGAAGCGAGTGCCATCGCCCCCCCTGGGAGGCCACACCGTGCCAAACAACAGCCTACACTGAACTAGCTATAAGAACATCCAGAAAATCAGCTTCCACATGCTGCAGTCCTGCGTCTTCTTCACATATAACCTCTCCGCAGTCGCCACTCTTCACCACACTCTCCTCTCCATTGATCCCCGAGGCTCCCCCGCCCCCCCGACAACCAGCCCTTGAGGGTCCGATAGCAAAGTGACACTTCACAAGTGGGAAGAAGGAGAGGGAGGAAATGAGGGAGGAAGTACTGAAAGGCTCCCTTTCTTTTCCAAGGGGCCTCTTAACCGAGCCCTTTACATGAACCGACGTGTTGGACGTGCAAGCGTTTTTTAAGGAAGTACAAAGAAACATCTTTATTCCGCGTCGGACGATAAAGATCTCGAGCACCGCTTGTTCGTTCGGTTTTAAATTTGATCTTATCTTCCCCCGGGGGGGACAACAAGCGTTTCAGTGTTACATGCAAATTTTAAAACGCGACGCATACACTTTGTAAGACTGCGCGTGAAAATCTGCTGTAAAAATCCCTCCGCCGGTGTCGGAGAGGATGATGGATGATGGTTCATCGCAAGAACTCACGGATGAGTCGCTCGTAAATAAAAGTGTTCATCAATAACCGAGGCAGAAGCCTACACGCTATGAAATGGAACTGAAGTAAGCAACATGTTTATGTAACGCACACACACACACACATGCGTGCACACACTACAGATACTACAAGGGGGAGGCGGCTCACGCAGGCCTCTGCTGGCTCGCTGAGTATTTTTCAAAAGCAGCATTTAAGCACATACAGAAGCCAGACATTTTGAAATATACTCCACTGTGCCTGGAGTCTGACATTATATCTAACCACAGAGCATGGCTTTGGCTGTAAATTAAAAGAAGGGAGAAGATGGTTTATGGCGGCGCAGTCTGCCGGGGCCACTCCGACCCGGAGAGGGAGAAGAGCTCCGGCTGCAGTCTTCGTCTCTCTTTCGAGCACTTAGCGGAGTCCAGGTGTTAGTATGTGGCCACTTAGAGCTTTCTGACAGTTCACTTCCTGGCTGAGAGAAGACAGAGATCAGCGCTTTAACTCTGAGATCTTGCAGGTGTGCATCTGTATCTTATAAGCTTTCTTTTTTTTGAGCCGGTATGTTTTTTCGGGTACGTCTCTGCACCTGCTTTGCAGCGTAACACCAAAATATAAAACTCACCGGTGATTCTACGTGATGCTACGTGATGCTACGTGACGCTACGTGATGCTACGGCTTCATCAAACCCGATCAGAGCCGATCCTCCCGAAGCCTGAGGTTTCAAATTAACAGGCTTCACTGAATAATGGTGTCACTGGTAACTCAGGAAGGTGGCTGAGTGGAAGCCCCTCCGAATCATCCGTCTGCTCAAAAAGGATTAATAATGCAGGCTGGCCTAGTATCACACACTCAGACCTGGATGGAGGGGCCCTGCATGGGCTGGTGCGTATCATGCTGCTATAAAGAGGAGAGCTGTTTGAAGGCTTACATTCCTCCTTGAGATTACTGGGAAGGCTGTTGTCTGGCCTGTCGGTGCGAGCGGAGATACTTCAGACTGTTTTCGACTGTATCTGCCGCTTGACCTTCAAAAGCGCTTATAAACGACACACATCAGGAAAGGGAAGAGCTCGGGGCTCACGTCTCACCTTCACAAATTATTTACTTTGGATCTTAGGCTGCGGATCAATGTCGCTATATCTGAGACACTTGTATTGGATTTCTGAGACATATCGGGACGTCTGTACCTGATCTAAAAACAGCACAGTGGAACTTTTTACAAGCTACGTGTATTTAAATTTGTATGTTTCATGCCCATAATATCAACATTTGTGCAAAACGTAACATAGTATGTTCAAATGACTTTCTCATCAGGAGGGGGAAGGATTGGACCTCCTCAACAGGATCATTTTAACAAGACGCTTGGATATTTTGCAGCCAAACAACAGGATATTTTTAGCAACGTTTCCAGCTACATAACTAGTTTAGCCACCAAATCACCATCTTTCCCTGATCCTAACCAAGTGGCTTTTGTTCCTAAACCTAACCAGCACCTTAAGCACAGTGGTGAAGGGACATAAAATTGCTAAGTACACTTTAAACATATTCATGGTTTGTAACCGAAGATCCCACTGGTCCCTCAGACATGCTAACATTTAGAAAAAGGTTGGGAACCAGCAGCTTAGACGTTCTCTGAGCTAGAAAATTATCTTTTTTAGAAGGTTTTGCATTAAAGTACACTTAAATACACAAAATGCACATTCAGGCTTTGATTTCACAGCACAGCACTCAATTAGACCTACTGACAAGAGAAGGGAATGAAGGGAGTCTTAAGGGAATAAACAACAGGATCTGAGGTCAGAATATAATGACGTGGCCATTTTAAGCTTTTCCAGAACAAGCGGCCGAGCTGGTAGGAATGGTTTCTCGCTCTGTGACACTTTGACACCCAAACTCTGTGCCGGACTCCTAATCTGTCTGATAAATGCCGACTCCCAGAACCTTAACTCCATCCAGAAGTCGCACTATGTCAGAGCAGCCTGGGAATCTACTGACCCTCCCTGTAAACAAAGCAGTTAACCCGACCGACGCAACCCGTCCATCCATCACTGTTCACTGGAATCAGGGAGTCGTGCTTCGCCGGAGTGGAGCTTTTTTTTCTTTTTTATCGGAGCGCCTCTTACGGAGTGCGTAGGAGAGGGAGAGTATGTGAGCCGAGCGAGGGAGGGAAGGGGAGCGAGGCCTCGTGGTCACAGACCGTCCAGGCAAGGTCCGGGCTCGTACCCAGCCCGGTTTGGAGGCGACATCAGACGCTGGTAAATAAATAGAGAACTTGCCACCACATATAATGTCATGGACTACATGTCGCACACCCCGGCTGCATATTACCCCCAGCCACAGCTGCAGATACCCCCCCCCGTTCCATCCTGAAAACACTTAAGTGAGGCAAAGACATTCTCCACTTCTACCACTGCGGTCGCTTTGTGATGGGCAGCATCGCAGAGGCGTGACAAGCACAAATTATTCAATTCAATAACCAAATATCATTTTTCCTGCTCGGAAAAATCTGTTTTCAAGTATATTTGTTGCTATTTGGCACCTTTGGGAAACGGCGCAGGAATGTGCGGAGCCATGAGGAGTTTTTTTTTCAGGGTCCGGAACCACATCGGCCTGCGGGCCATAGACGGCTGCCTGGAATTACCGAGTGTTAATAACCCTGCAGTGAAGCGAGGAAGCCCACCATGTGGTATAAATAAAACAGAGGAGTTGGTGAAAGGGATGGCAGAAGGGAGGGTGGAAGCACCTCCTCCCTTCCTCTCATGAATGTTCAACAGCATGCTGACAGAAGTATCATTTTTTTTTCTGGTTTCTTGAGGCTTTCAAAAGCTCCAAGAAAAAAAAAGCTGAATTTTCCTGGCTTAAAAGAGGTGAAAGATCCCATCGTTTCTGGTGACACTAAACACAACATCTCATGGCTTTGTTTGACACGCGATACGAGACGAGTCATCCGACGCGGCCGCGGCTCTCACCGCAAACTCTCACCAGGCGGGCACACTCTTGAAAATCCACCACTTGGACGACGTTAGACCAGAATTTGTTTAGCTCTGGTAATCTCGGCCTAATCAGTGTGTTTGCTCTGAGTGTTTGCTGAAGGTGTTAGCTCGGAGCTAGCCACACATTCCAGCGCGCCGTCAAGTATCAGGGCGCGACTGACTGACTGACTGACTGACAGCGAAATAAACCGACGAACCGTGAAAGAATAAGAAACAACCGGGCAGACAACAATGAAGAGCTGCAGGTGTAGAGTCGGTGAGCAGGTCTGTGTGTGTGTGTGTGTGTGTGTGTGTGTGTGTGTGCAGGCAGAATCAGCCATTCTGACTGATTTCCTGACACTTGACATGCACCAAGAGGCACATGACTCCTTGATCTAGCTACAGCAAAAGATGAATAAAAGATGAAACAGACTCGAGAAGAAACATACATGCCACCACCCCCCACTCCCCAGACGCATGCACAGTCACACACACACACACACACACACACAGAGAGAGAGAGAGACGAGCTACTTTGCATCCTGTTTGAATTGCCTGTCATCCGTAACTGCCTGCACACCTTTTTTGAAGACAGGTGAACTACAAAGTGTGCGCGAGAGCAGAAGAGGGGATTTCCTCTCTCTCTCTCTACTGTATGTCACTCAGTGAGCAGAGAGAAAAAACCATCTTCCTGTGCGTTTGGACTATCATTCAGCTTCCATTACTCACGCTGCAGCTGTTGCAGGTTAATGGTTTACAAATTCCTGAAGAAGACAGCCCGCCTCCCCAGCTAACGTATAATTAGCCAAATTGAGTAACGATAGCGCCAGTCGCAACAATTAACCTGCTCCTTTTCAGAGATGGAAAGAAACGGCAGCGCAAAAAAAAAATAAAATTCCTCCGGCGATCCTTCAGTTTTCTTTGGATCCGAGCCTACGCGTTGTCTCCCACAATATCTGCGAGCGCCCCGAAGACAAGATAATTACTGTTAAGAACAGCGAGCAGCGATTTAAGGGCAGCCGATGGGAGTTCAGTTTCAGGGTTTCAGGGAGCAGGACGACAAATGTTTTCACCCCTCGGCTGTATCTCCATCAGTAAGCCTCTTGGTTAGAAGTGAAAGGGGATCTGTGGGAAGTCGGTGCCAGGAAGACAAGCTATTCTGTGGAGGGAGTAGAGCCGGCAGAAATGCGATGTACAGTCTGCCGGCTGTTGGCTGAAAGCCTGTGGAGGATGTTTGTTTTAATAAATCCTTTCAACAGGTAATTAAAGTGTTTTCTTGTTTTTTACTAGATACCCGTGTTGTTTTCTTTTTCCTCCGGTTGGAGAGCACTTACGCACCCGTGCCAAGAAAATGCACAATCATCTGAGTTTGTGAAAGGTTTACACTCTGATCTGGATAAAAATCACAGGGTGCGTGTGCCAGGTTTTTGTTTCCAATGAAGTAAAAGTGCAGCAGTTTGTGAGAGAACAAACACAGACAGCGTGTTCAATAAGGCCCCGCGCTTCACAGTGTTAAAGGAGCAGTGCGTAGGGGTTTTAGTTTAGAACGCTGTAAACAAAACATCATAAACTAAATGTTGAAGATAGCTACTGAAATTAGCATGCTAACCAGCTAGCCTCAGCCCAGTTAGCTACAGTTAGCAGATACTCTGGTGATGTCCTGATCCGCTACTTGTTTGGAGCTGTTGTTGAGCAGCGTGGGATCATGAGATCGTTCGTTGATTTCGGACGTATCCGCTTACGTTTCCTCGGACGTTACAGCGTCAGGCGAACAAATAAAAGTAGAGGTACAAGTAGAGATATGTCAGAGTTGTTCTCAAAACAAACGGGGCAGCATATCAACAGATTAACCGCTATTTGCTGTAGCTACTGTTAGCTAGTTAGCTCAGTTAGCCATGCAGCTAGCGGGCCTGGAGCACGGAGGAATTGTTGTTGCTTACACTGTGAATGTTTTTAACTAAGATTCTTACATATTGCTCCTTAAATATATAACAAAGACTTTTTTTGACATTTTAATGTAGAAATATTACTTTTAGAGGAAAATCAGCACACACACACACACACACACACACACCCACCCTACCTCTGAACTATATGAAGTTATCAAGTGTTTTGGACATCCTGCTTTTTTCTGTGAAGCTCAGAAACAGCAGAAATGTGTCAGTTTGATTCTGATCACTTGAACGAGGGAGAGAGAGAGAAAGAAAACTAAGTCTCGGTGGGAAAAATAATTGAAAGCGAGCAGAGTTTGGCCAGGTTGTGTCCGAGTTTGACGCCCAAGTGTTTCATACGAGCGCGGCGCCCGGCAGCTCTGGGAGAACGTCTCAATGGAGAGAGTGACGAGTGGCGAGCAGCCGCGGCGCAGAGAGACAACTCAGGGCTTCTAATGAGCTCTGCTCTTTTTACTGCCGGGCTAATGGAACCTCAGGAGACCTCCGTCGCTCTCTCTCTTTCTCTGTGTGTGTGTGTGTGTGTGTGTGTGTGTGTGTGTGTGTCGTCCTCTCTCCCGGAGGCAAACACACTCTCCAGCACCCTAATGGCTACCTCGGGGACTTAATACCTGGGACGAGTGCAACTTTACAGGTTTACCGTCATCACTTTCTCCTCAACTGGATTTTCTAGCTCTTCTTTTCCTCTCTGGAAAAAGCAGAGAGGAGTTCCCGCACCGACCTGCCTTTTAATAAGAGTAACAGCAACAGGATGATTAAGGAAAAGCCTTCCAGCCTCCAGGGGAACCTTTTTTTTAAAAAAAAGAGTGTTTACTTAGCGCCGATCAATGACCGTTAGCTCTGGAGGGAGGACGTCTGGTTCTGTTCTGACATGTGCAACAACATCCAAATTATCACCTTGTTAAAAAACGGGGGCTAATTCGCTCTCGGCGCAGAGGGAGGGCTCGTGCGCCGCTCGCTCCGGCCTCTGATACTACTTCATTAGACCTCTTTATTGAGGATATTAACATTTCCTGTAGCAGCGGTCGCATGAATCCTCGGGCAGCGTGAATGAGCACACACAATAGTTCACGCTTTTTTGTGTTCCTGTGTTTGCATCAACCTTGTGAGTGTTTGACAGCAAGTTCCTGTCAGCGTCTGTGGCTTTTATCCTCGGCTCCAGCAGGAGGTTCCTGCCTGTGGCGGCCATATTGTCCTCACCAGTGTGGGTAGTGCTCACCGGACACCGTGAGGAGGCGAGAAGAAGGTGGGGGGGGGAGAGGCCACCACAGTGCAGCGCTGCCACTCCCCTCTCCACAGGTCTCTGCTTTCACAATTAACCGCTTGTAATTTGGGGGTGAAAGCTGCCTTTTCACTCAGGCAGCAGGGAGAGAGGGCCTCCGTCCCCTCGGCGCTGACCAAAGGCTTCTCTGGGAGGCAGCCACTCGTGGTCAGCGAGGCCTGCAGCGAGCCCCGCCCGGGATTGGACGAGCCGAGCATGACATGTGACACCGGCAGCGCGGGCGCACAGCTGGAGGAGAAGCAGTTCGTAAAGGGAGGGATCTGCTGTTAGCAAATAATCCACTAATTTGGGAGCTGAAGGTGGAACTCCAGCCAACACAGAGGCACAGTTTCAGGAGGATTCGGGGAGGATGTGAACCTGCTGTCAGCTGTGCACGGTTGGCCGGCCCGGGCGCTCGTCCCCCGAGGAGCCGAGGAGTTCCAGGAACCGGGGAAACAATCAGAGCGCCAAAGTATCTAATCATCATCTGAACTCGTCCTCTCTGGGACGGAGTGAGGAGCCACTTGAAGCTTCAGCTGTCAAAGAGTTTTAAAACAAAAATCAGCCTCATCTATATAAAAACTGTGCTGTCATGCCATTGTGTTTCTGCGAGGGACGGCTGTAAAAATCCCCCCGCGGGGCCGGTAGCGTCCAGCAGCTCTGCAGATGGTCAACACACAGACCCTGTCAGCCAGCAGACGTGGGGCTGACCCCCAGTCAAAGGCCCTCAACCCATCTCTGCACATTACCTCCAATCAGGCCTGACCGATCAATACCACGAGCAGCAGGGTGAGGGGTGACATTTGTGTCGTCTGTCTGAGTGCTTCTCATTCATCGGCGGCGTGGCAGCTGAGGCAGCCGTAATAACACCTTCCTGCACCTCCATGTATGCAAACACGAGCACTAGATGTTCTTTGGGACAATGACTTCACTGGAGCGCCGGAGAACCAGGTGGCCTCTGTTTGGTCCCATTGAGAGGAAGGAAGGAGGGCGAGGTCAGCGGCAGCAGAGAGTGGGACGGGTCACCTACATGGAAAGAGGAGCAACCCCATGCGGCGGGCAGATAAAGGGACGTGCACCCACCCAGAACCGTCCCTGACATGGGCCCGGAGCTGCGGTCTGACTCCGAGGATAACGGCCTTTTCAGAGAAACAGCGCAGACTTCCGAAAGTCTGATAGCGGAACATGATTTTTTTTTTTTCCAGCCACGCTCCACTTCTCCCCTTTTCTGTTGTCGCGAGGGGCTTTTTAGTGACGCTGCTTTGTGAGCGTGTTTACCTCCGCGGTGTTTTATCTCTGGACGAGATACAAAAAGGCTGACCGGAGAGACATCCTGCTCGGGGACGGCCCCGATTCAATCCCAGCAGTCTCCTCACGGCGACTGGAGCCTAACGTTTGATCACAAACCACATCACACACCGCCCGGAGATTATATAGTCCTGTGTGTGTGTGTGTGTGTGTGTGTGTGTGTGTGTGGGCTCCACCTTACATATTCCATTATAATATGGCAGAACAATGCACACTTCTAACCTTAAAGGAGCAGTATGTAGTTTTGGAAGAAGTCCAAACTCAGAATTTTAGTATTTACAATATAAACTCAGACATATTTATTTTTTTTACAAGCTGTTCTCGGACAATAAGCTCCCAGAACTCTGTTTGAAGCTGGAGAAGATGGCAGGGTCCGCCACAAACAAAGCAAAAACAGTCCTTTAAAGAGAATTTATTTAGTTTAATCAGTCATGAAACAAAAAAAAGGTAAGATTTCTTTCTTCTGGTTGCAATAAAACTACACACTGCACCTTTAAAAGTCTCTATAAACTTCTGATCAGTCTGTTGAAATAATCACACCACGACCTCGAACAGAACCACCTCCCGTACGGACCCGGGCCGCACACTCTCCCTCCGACATGTCTCCTGGTTTAACGCTAAAGCCGCTCCGAGGGAGGAGCGCCGGCGTCGACACTGCCGGGCCCCGACAGTGAGCTGAGACCGGAGCCCGCGACACGACAGCAAAACCACAGTACAGTAATTATATATCAAAGCCCCCTTCATAGCCAATAGGGCTAAATGGAATATGAAGAGAGCGACGTGCACCGCAGCCTGACAGGCCGAGACGAGGGCGGCAGTCAACAAGAGTTAGGGCGTAAATAAAAAAGCTCTGGTTTAAAGAGGAAGAGGAGAAGAAGGAGGAGAGGGGAGGGTCGGCTGTGGAGTGTGAGTCAGAGTCTGTTAAAAGTGACACACTGTAAATATACATATTAATATATATATAAATGGTAAAGATGGTGATCTGACATGAAGCCGTGGAAGGCGACTTTTTAAATCCTGCTTTTCTTCTTTGTTCATTTCATGATTTATTAACTTAACATTTTGTGGCTTTTAAACACTCGGCCTCCTTATTTTTGATAAATTGTCCAATTCAACTTTTGTTTCCTGCGTTTCTTTGTAACTTCTTCTTGGGGAAAAAAGTTTTTTAAAAACGTTACGTAACTTTTTAAAGGGGCCTGTCACATCAGCCAGTAAAAAGGTTTTTATTAAAGATTCAGATTAATTATTATGTAGCGCTCCTTTAAAGCTGCACAGTTGTAGTTTTAGAAAAAAGAAAGATTTACTGATTTATTTCACGTCTAAACAAATCAAACAAACTCTCTTTGTTTTCATGTCTGAATAAACAAACCACCCTTAAAAAAACAACACAGTTTCATACTGTTTGACTTTGCTTGTGGCGGACCCTGCCACCTTTCCAGCTTCAAAACAGAGTTCTGGGACTAAAAGATATATTAAAAGATTCTGTATGTATTTTCCAGACCTGCACGTTGTTCATCTGAAACATGCAAAATACAAAGCAGGAAATACAAAAGAACAACTTGCTGCTTGTTGCTCCACAAACTGCCTCCAGTGTTCAGGAGTTACGACCCTCTGCAGGAGTTTAACTCACGGAGTTTGGCCATTAATGTTCGAGCTGAAGATAAAGACATATTTTACTTATCGCTCTCAGATAAGACCGGCCGACTTTCACCGAGCCGCCGAACAAAACAGGTGCACAACTGATAAAAAAACACACAAAGAGAAAATAATAAACCAGCGTTCACATTCAGTCACACTTGTTGAGCTCTGACTCTCTGTTTCTGTGTGTGTGTGTGTGTGTGTGTGTTCCTTGGGGCCAGTTCATGCATGACCTCACCACTAAAATGTGTAACCTCCTCATACGAGGACCCCCTCGGTCAAAAGCATGAATCATGTGTTTGTCTTTGGCAACAAATAAAAACTGTCAGAGTTCATCAGACGCCCACAATCAGACGTGTTATTACCACCACCTCCATTCATCTCCAGACTTCTCCCTCTCTCTCTTCCTCTCTCTCTTTCTCTCTGGAGTCTTTTCTGCTTCTTCTTCTTCTTCTATGGTTTTTGGGTTTTTTTTACACGGTGGAATTCCAGCTCTAAATGTGCGTCCGTTGGGGGGGGAGATGGTGCAAGCGAGTCACAATAGCGGATGGCGGAGAGAGAGATTGTGCAAAATGGACAAACAAGGAGAGGCTTGAATTGCTCAACACACACACACACACACACACACACACACAGCAACACATAAACCGTCTACAACCGCCTCCGTAAAAAAAGAAAATGACCCTCGCTGCGATCAGATCATATTCCCACAGAATACATTTCAATGCCACGCAAATTTTCGCCTCCGTCTGGAACATTCCAGCGTTCCTCTTCCCCTCCAGTATCTGGTCCCTGATAGGAGACTGAGGAGGGATCAGCAATGAATGAAGTATGATTTCCGTCCTCTACGTTCATCCTCGCTCGAGAAACACACTCACGAAGAAACCTTTTTTTTGTTTTTTCCCCGCCTGCACCACAGGGACGACTTTCTCCAGCTGTTTTCTCTGAAACATACATTTCTCTGCTGCACTTCTTCCATAAAAGTGCATCCAGACAGAAACATCACAGTCTAGATATCCTGTTGCAGCGTAAAAATCCCCCGTTGCAGCAAAAAGTTTGAGGGAGTTTCACTCTGAGAGAAAATTTAAAAATGAATCTTTGTGTATTTCTGTGTGAGAGCGAGTCGGAGCGTAAAAAACTTTTTGGCACCGGCACACAAGAAAATGTGACAAAAACTTGAAACTGAAGCTCCAGACGATACGCTTCCATTCAAAACCTCCACAGAGAAAAACCTCGAGTCACGACTTCTTTACATGGCTTTGAGAAAGTATTGGATTTCGCGGCCCTGAACGTTAGCAGACAGCAGCGACTCCCACGGTTCCCCCTCCGATCCACAAAAGTTACAAGATGTTGAAGTTAAATAACAACTCCTTCCTCTCCGGCAGTAAATCTGTTTCTATCAAAGCGAGCAACAGGGAAGGAAACTTCTCACAAATCAAGAGCTCCGAGTCTTTGAGTAGCTTTTCATGATGTCGACCTTTGCTGAGGCCTAACTTCAGGATCTGACATGGAGAGTAAAAGCATGCAGCAAAATCTGTTCATTCAAAATCCCATTATTTAATTTTCTTTGTCAATTTCTTTTATCAACTCAGAGAAAACTTTGTGAGACTTTACTGGAGGCAAAATACCTCAAAATAAGACACTTTTAAGTGGAGTTTCGATAGCAAATCAATTATTCATCAGCCACAGCCTGACCCCGTTTACTTATCGTCGAATTAAAGGAATAATCGAGCAGTGCGGGTCAACACTGACTGTGTTCTGAGTGAATTATGACTCAAAACAAACTGCAGCTCCAGCAGCTCAGTTCGTCTTATTTCATTAACGTGCTGAGGCGCTTCACGTGCGCTCATTAAGCTCTGCAGCTCGTTATGTGAACACACTGTGATGCAAATGACAGGACAATGTCAGTGTGTCGACCTCTGAGGACGTTTTGTTCTGAGCAGGATCCTCATTCTGTCCTGCAGATTCTGTTTTTGTTTTTTTGTTTCCAGCAGCTCACTGACGCTTTGGCCATTTTAGGTGCGTAAAATATTAAAAAAGAGGGAAAATACAGCGAGAGGAAACAGCTTTTAAAAAATTAATTTTCAACGTTTAAATCCAGGAAAAGGTTTTGGAGAATTTTGGAGAATCTTGGTATTTGGTTTGGGGACATTTGGCAGCTTCACGTCACGGAGTGAAATATAAAACACGTCTGTCGGGTTCAGATTTACAGCCACAGGCGCGCACCCAAACGAAACAACAGCTTCAGTGAGAGCTCACATCATCACACCTCCACCAGAACTCCCACATCTGCGCCCGATAAATCACAGCTAAATTATAAAAACGAACCTCGGTCCAAACAAAGCGCCGAAACACGACCAACTTCTACATTTTTCACTCCGTCAGAGGAGCCTGCAGGCGCGTCACCGTCAAGGTGCAGTGTTGCGCTGCGTCCAATAGAGATCACTGCGCGTCGCAGAAACGGGCCAGGCAGAGCGGGATCAGCTGCCGCACAGTGTCACACGATCGATACTTTTTATTAAAAATATACAAAAACAAAATCAGTGTGCAGCCGCGCGTAAATTGCGCAAATTAAATCAAAAAGGAGACACCAGGGAGAGCAGACAGGCTGCTGCGTAAATGTGAGAAAGACGAAAAATGTCACAACTCAAAGTGTTTTCATTTGCTTTGGAATAAACTGTAAACGTGCTGATAATTAATATAATTAGCCTGAAAATATCTTAATTAGTTGAGCAGTGATGAGGTCCGGATTAATGTCCGTGTGAACCGAACAGCAGCCAGTCAGCTCGCTGCGCTCTGAGGCTGCAGGAAGGAATTAAATCACCACAAGAATTCTCAGAAACACAAGAATTAAATTCAGTAAATTCAGATTTGATCCTGCTGATTAACTCACGGATCGATATCAGCTCACCTGCAGCTGCAATCTCCGATTAATCGAATTAATGGGTTTTTTTAAAAAAAATCTAAAATAAACCAGCTATATTAATTTGTTTTCTTTTTCTGGATCCATTCAATCATCCAAACGCACGAGTGTCCACAGCAGCGGGCTCACCTGTACCAGTCCAGTCCGTTCTCATAGTTGCGGTCGAAGAAGTGCGGTTCCGCTCCCACGGCTCTGATGTCGGGATGGACCCGGAGGAACTCCAGCAGAGCCCGGGTGCCTCCCTTCTTCACCCCGATGATGATCGCCTGCGGCAGCTTCTTGCTCCCGGAGCCGTTGGAGAAGCTGGACATGGCGCTGGGCTCCGGCGCTCTCTGCTGCTGCTCGGCCCGCATCTCGTCCCAGTCGTCGGCTCTGTCCGCCTCCAGCTCGTTATCGAGCAGGTCTCTGGACGCGGCGGTCCTGATGGACGGCTCCTCGTAGTCGCTCTCTATATCCTCCCACGGCTGCGGCTTGGCCAGCAGTCTGGACACCAGGTCCGTCCTGCTGCTCTCTGTCCTCCGGGCCACCGCCGAGCCCGTCTCCTTGCCCCGGTAACCGTCCACCACCAAACTTGGCATGGTGGAGCAGTAGCCCACGCAGGAGTACAGCATGTAGACCCAGACTAAAAACATGATGCTGAGCAGGATTAGTTTCTTCTTCACGGGGCTGGACCAGAGGGCATACAGGCTGTGACAAACCAGGCTATATTCCATAAGCCTTTCGGGTCAGAATCATATCCCAGCGGCGCATATTGCCCAACTCAGTCCCGGCGGCACCGCAGCGATCCTCGCGAAATTACGCACATGCTCACCTCAAACTAAAAAATAAAATAAAATAAATAAAACTAGCAAATAAAAACTAAAAAATTCTAATGTGTCTATCACCGAGGAGAGGGGTAGATCCAGTGAGGAGGCTCGGAGGGTTTCTGACTCATAGTTAGCTTGTGGAGAACAGTTGCGCACCGCGGAGCTGCTCCAGGCTCATCTCAGGTTTGTTAAAAGTGCTGCTGGAGCAGGAGACCTTATACAGAGCCGACAGCCGGAGTGACACCGGCGCGAACCAATCGCTGCTCAGAGGACAAATACGCAGCCGTTTGTTGATAGAAGCGGACCAATCAGAGGAGGAGGAGGCGTGGGCGGGCCCGGCCGTGGGAGCCTCGGTATGGAGATGGAGCGTGTGTGCGGGACGCAGCTGAGAGTTTGGAAAAACTTTCTTATTGGGCAGAGAGTCCAATTAAGTCCCGGTTCTCGTGTCGCCGTGGTTCGGATGAGCTGAGAAGTTCTGTTCAGGTTTATTCTGATTTATTCTGACAACTACTTTTATAACAACCTCACTGCGCCTCATTTCCACCGCGCAACAAACATGAAAACCATAAAAATCAGCTCATTAGAAAATGAGAAAACACGAGAAAACAACACGGAAACGCGTAAATAATCATTTTAAGTCTCCACGCTGACTTTGAGCTCGTTTAATTTAATTTCTGACTCTGAATGAGAAGTAAGGCAGAGGTCACACAGCGCCGGCTCAGCCTCAGCAGGCCTGTTCACAATCTGTCACTGACGAAAACACACAAAAACAGATACAAAGTGACAAACTGACATTGTTTTAATTACATAATTAGACGTTTAATTGCTGTTATTTAATTTTATCCACGTTGTAATTATTAATCTGGAAGTTAAGCCTGGAGAAACTAGAGTAGAATAATAATAATAATAATGTACACATAATTTTACAACATTTAGGACACGAGAACAACTTTTTTTCAAAATGTGTTTTACATTTAATTTGATGCGTCTTTACGCACGTTCCTTTGCGCCTTCCGTCGGTTTTACGCAGAGAAAATGACGCCACTGACAGCTAAATTAAAATAAACTGTATCATAAAGTAAATGACTTCTTCCACTCAGCAGGTGAAGCCCCTCGCTGTGCTCGTGTGCACCATTAATCCAACTAATATCATTATTAATTAAATTAAAACTCCAGCACGTCTCTGTTCGTCTTTTATCGCCTTAGTTGTGCCAAAACCGAACTCCTCACACACTCTGTTAAAGTTCTGCTCAATGAGAAGCAAACCAGGAGAATAAATCAATAAATAATTAACTATCTCGTTGATTTCTTCTTTTAAATACCGAGCGTGCTTTTACTTTAAAGAGAGTCTGTGCGTAATGATGAAAAACTCGAAGCTTCATCTTCCACACACACACTTTTTTATTAAATACACACACATCTGAGAGCACTTGAAGATTCCCAGCAAGGGCACAACATTTGGGGAATATGCACGTAATTTCTAATTTAGAGAGAAGAAGAAAAAAAAGAGGAAGAAGAAAAGAGAAAGTTGCAGCGAATAAGTTTCATGTGAGTTTGGAGATGAGTCAGAGCAGATCTGTAATCCAAACCCACGGGGGCAGCTCGGCCCGCGCGTAAAGCAGACCCACTGATTTTTATTTCCTGTGGTTTCAAACGAACGAACAGATTAAGAGTAAATGTGGATAACATGCACTTACTAAATGTGTGTTACTGCACACCAGCATGCGGCCCTGTTCTTTGGTTCCTCCAGGTTCTGGCTGAAGGGAACGTGGTCAGAGTCGCGCCGAATCGACGGCCCGAGTCCTGCGAGAGTCTCCAAGTGAAGAGCTCATCTGTTGGAAACTCAAACAAAGTGCCGTGTTAAAAATCAGCTTTTTTTTAAAGGGAGTTTGGTTTCATTATCTGTCTCTCCCCTGGTGAGAAATCTTAAGAGAAGTTGCTGTGTTGGACAGTTAATCACATTTGTACCGTCCGGTTCTCCTGCAGGGATTCTGGTCTCTGGTCTCTGCACAGCTTCAGAGTGAATGTTGCTTCAGGATCACTGCAGTTTCTCTTTTTGGCTTCTATTTTGCAACAACCAAACTTTGAAGAGAGGCCAGAGGTCATCCGTCATCCTGAGATTTCATTGCTGGCTTTTCTTTTTTTTGAAGAATCCTGGAATCTGAGCTGTTGCACAGTGTTCCCCCTCCTCCTCCTCCACCTCCTCCACCTCCTCCTCCACCCTCTCCTCTGATGTGAGACCCAGTGTGGACATTAAAGCTGCAGCACCGAGGTCCACTTCAGTTTGCTGTCCCGGGGAGAAAAACTCCGGCCTGTTTGCTGATGCATAATTTTTGCTCTTCAGCTTGTTGACTCTGGCCTGAAAAGCTCAGCGAATAAGAAGAGCGATTTAATGAGTGATATCAGCAGCGAGGAAAGAGGAAACGATCATGTTTTTATGCATCGAAGGAAGTGAAAAATCGTCGGCTTGTGAAAAAATAATAGACTTTTAAAAGTTTTCTACAGTTTATGAGCGTGAATGTGAGAAATCTGAAGTACAGAAACATGCAGCGACGTCGTCCACGGCTCTTTTTTTACTGCAGTGCTGGAAGTTTTTCTCAGATCTGTGACTTTAAAGTAAAAAGTCCTTCTTTAGAACTTACTTGAGTGAAAGTACAAACGTGTTAACCTCAAAATATAACTTAAAGTCGCACTACGTAGTTTTAGTGACGACATTTCAATCAGAAGAGAAAAATCTTCACTGACCAAATAAATAAACTCTCTTTGTTTTCACGACTGATTAAACTGAATAAACACGCCGACCTTAAAGGACAAAACAGTTTATGCTGTTTCACTTTGTTTACATGTGGCGGACCCTGCCACCTTTCCAGCTTCAAACAGAGTTCTGAGACTTTTCTTTTCTCTGAGAACAGCTTGTTTATTCCCTCATGGATAAAATAAATATTTCTGAGTTTCAATTTCCTTTCCAAAAACTACAAAGTGTCGCTTTAAAGTACCAAAAGTTAGAAAAACCTATTTAATTCCCATTTCAGAGAATATACATGTTATTTTATAGGATTATGACTTTTCGGTGTTGTTAAAAAGTAAATCAAAAGTGAAACATGAGTAAAAGTAAAGATGCTGTGTTGGAATATTACGTTAGTAAAAGTACAAACAGTACCTGAGTAAAAGTCTTAAAGTCTCTGCCGCTGAATGTTTTTAACTTTATCTGTAATAATAATAAGTCATAATTTATACGTTGATTCATATTTTGTATAATCAGCCTGAATATGCAAAGTAACTAATAACTAACAGTGTTGTTAAAGTACCCAGAAGTCAGACTTCAGTAAAATATTACTTTGGTAAAAGTGAAAGTCTTAAAGTATCTGATGTTAAATATGAATAAGTTCAAAAAGTCATTATCATAATTCTTCTGATTGGAATCAGTTTTATTATTTATTTTTCTTAAAGCCGGTTAAATAAATAGATTTTTATTTTATTTTTAATTCACTACTTTGTCTCAAAGTCACTTGTATGTGAAGTTATAAATTACATTTAGTGAAGTAAAATTACAATGTTTGCCTCAAAAATGTAACAGAAGTGAGTAAATGTACTTTGTTACATTATCTGACTGAAACACACTTTAATGTTGGAGCTCATTTCAATGACTTTATAACATGTTACAATCTATTTGTGTTTTTACATTCTGTTATTAATCTGGATGAGCAAAGTTACTTGTATCTAATAATATAAAATAAATGTAGTGGAGTCCAAAGTGCAGTATTTGCTCCTGAGATGTAAAGATGTAGAAGTAAGTGGAGTAACTGAGTACATGTGAGATATGGAGAAGAACAGAACTTCATGGCCTCCTCGGATGATTTATTCAGGTCCAAAGTCACTAAAATACTCATAAAACATGGAAATTGCCTTCAGACATCTGTTGAGATATTTAAAAATACTCTGCTGTGATTTCTAATTTGTGCCAGAAAAATAAATTCTACTTACCTCATTTAAAACATCTACTCCTTCTTCACTGGCAAAATGATAATGCAGATATTTTATTTTTTCACTTTAAAAGTTTAATAACTCGACACAAAATGTCTCTGAAAGTTCACGTTCCACCATCACGACAGTCTAAACTGCACGTCGGGCCGCGGATGAAACGTTTTCCTCCGTCAGCTGATGATTTTTTAAATCATTCAGCGCGAGCAAACATCCGAGTGAAGTCACACAACTGGAAACACATTGTTGGATTGAAGAGGAGCTTTAAGTCTCTCCGCTTGTTGCTTTAATAAACTCCCGACATCTAAATCTGAAGACAAACTCGCCTGAGACTTGAGAAAAAAAAGATGAATTTACATTTCATCAGAGACGTCTGAGGAGGAACGTCTCTGCAGGTTGTGGTTTAATAAATCAAGCTGCAGTTGAAAGCTCAGCTAAATACAAGTCATGTGCTGAACCATCAGAAGAGGAAGAGAAGTAACTCCAGAAAAAGAGAGCAGAGCCGAGCAGGACGAGACAGCACCGGAGCGCCCCGCTCCACCTCTGCAGGGTCGGATGTTGTAAACCATGACAGGCCGTGGCACTGAGAACTGGAGGTCGGGCCGCGACATTCGATCTCCACGCAGGTTCAGGGTTTGTGTCGTTTCCCCACTTTTTCTCCCGACTGTAACAGCTGGCTCCATCGCTCCCCTCTCACCCTCTGATATGAAACTCCGTATCCGGTCAGACACTTTACGAGGATGTCGAGCCGCTTCAGGTCCCCCGGCCTTGGCTAAATCCCCTCAGCCCCCCCCGTTTTTTAGTTTTTTTAAATGGAGGATGGCGGCGAGGGGAAGGGGAGCGCTCGTTTCTCCGAGTGCGGTGATGGAAATGAAACCAAATACCAAAACTAGGGGTAAAGGGGTGGAAGGGGGAGCACATGCTGACTGACAGGTGCAGAGGTGGCCTGCTAAATACAGCTCATTGGAGAGGACGGTGATTGTGCTTAAAGCGAGCATGTCCACTAAGGCTTATAATTGAAACTTAAATCCATATATAATGTGGAGTCAGCAGCAGCAGCAGCACCTAACGAGGTGCAGCGCCGGTCTGTGTGTGGACTGATAACAGCTTCAGGTGTGCAGCCGCTGGAGCGAGTAAATGATGACTCAGAAGACAAGAGTTACAATCATGACGTGTTTTTATTGTCAGAGAACATTTTCTGCCCGTGTGTTTCTTCACAGGAGTTATTCTCAGTGTTTGGGTGAACCGTGTTGAGTTAAAGCATGTTTTTGTAAATGATCGAGGACCCAACAGTGCAGCGAGGTGAACGAACCGTCAAGTATCAGGACTGAGGCGAGAGTCGAACACAGAGCAACAGATTCAAGTTGAAAGTCATTATAGATGTCCTGACTGAAAACCTGAGGTCCATCTTTTAATAGCACATTTGATATATTTCCTCTTTTTCTAAATAACACCGATCTGTGTGGATCCATAGGAGCAATTTACACTGTACAAGATTTCACATCAGTCATGAACAGAGAGGGAGGAACTGACGGGCCCCGATATAAATAAATACAGAATATATACAGTACACACACATTCGAATGATTACAACCTGATGTAATGATTAGGTGTGTTCCTCTGTAAATCATCTCATTTTGATCCGAATCATTTTCCAGCTCATTTCCTGATCGAGAGCGAGCACCAAAACGAGCAGCATGTTAAAAACACACAGTTAAAAATAACGCGTCCATCATCCGGCCTCATCGAGTGGTTACAGGGTTAAAGTAAAGGGTCTGTGAGGGAAGATCTACGAAGCTAAAGCGGCTGGAGGTAGAGCCGCAGCCTCCGGGTCGCTGCGAGGCTTCTTGCAGAGCAGCGCCAGCAGCAGCAGCATGGGCAGGTGCCACAGGCTGCAGAAGAACAGCTGCCGGGCGCGGCTGCGGTCGCCCTTGCGGTAGAAGCGGAAGGCCAGGAAGCTGAGGTACAGGTTGATGGGGAGGGAGATGACGGGGAAGGTCCAGGTGGTGACGTCCAGCACGGGCGCCAGGGAGGACAGGCCGATCAGGCCCAGGCTGTGGCGCAGCGCCACCCTCTTGCACATGCCCGGGTGGGTGACGGACATCATGCGGTAGCCGCCGCGGGAGTAGTCCTCCCTCAAGTTCCAGCTGAGGGCGTTGAAGTGAGGGAACTGCCAGCAGTACAGGAAGCCGCCCAGCAACAAGGCACCTGAGGGGAGACAAAAGGTGTATTTATGTTTATTTTACTGTGTCTGTTCACGGCTTTATGAGATAGTGTAGCTGAAGACTGACATTAAACGCTCTACCTCGTTTATTTATGTTATTATTATTAATTTCTACCTTTTCTTGGCTTTATTGATATGAAAGACATTAAGAGACGGAGAAACGTTGAGAGAGATGGAGGATGACATGCAGCAAACGGCCACGGGGTCTTTACATCAGCCGACGCTCGACCACCTGAGCGGCCGAGGCGTCCACAGAGAGCCTGTTCTTAATCTGTCAAACACACTAATGTGCTCTGTAATGAAACCATAAACGCAGCCGACTATAAACTCATAATATCGGAGCAAAAAAAAAGGTGATTTAGTTCACGACTATAACCGGAGAAAAGGTTTTTCCTCCACGATAACAGTTTTATTATCATCATCTGAACCTGAACGTGCACAAATGATGATCTCTTCCTGGCGCCATCGACGCCGATGGGGGAACTTCTGTCTGAAGCTTTACACTGTGTGGTTATAATTAGTGCTACATGTGACGCTCTGAGTGACTCAAACCAGGAGAAGAAGTGTACAGACTGACAGGAAGTCAAGGGGAAAAAAAACCCTCTACAACCACCCCGACACTTTGTTTGTCGGTGACAGTAGCTTGTGTTTCGCCTTCAGTGTGAGGGCGACAAATACATCTGTTGACTGTCATGTTTACTGCGAGCGCTAATTAGAGTGAGTCAGCGGGAAACTTCCACACGGATCAGAGAGCAGAGCTGCAGACAGAGCAACACATTTCTTTTCTCTTCACTTTAGTTACATTAAACATGGTATGAAGCGATGTCACAAAGCTGCAGCACGATGAAACTGTGTTGTTAGCTACACAAATATATTTACTAAGGCTGAACAAAAAAGCTTTTGTGACTTCGATCTCTGGAAATCAGATGCAACAGCAGCTTTAATTTTCTAATCCACAAGCTAATAAATTCATTAAACTTCCTGTTGGCATAAATATAAACGTGTGTGTTCGCACTGCTCAGTGAAAACACACACAGCACAACAACAACGTGATGAAACACATTTCATCCAGCTGCCACGACAGAAACAACCCGTCAGGCTGAATGAGCCCCTCAGTCTGCGTCTCTTCACTGACTCAACATCACATTCACTCCGCAGACACTTTTGTCCGACGCCACTCACAATAAGAGCATTCAACCTCCGCAGGAACAAGGAACAAGAGTGTGAACGGCGCTGCGGGGACTCCGGGCCGTATGTAAATACAGCTTTATGGTGTGAGATCAGAGGGGGCCTGTTGTATCCGGAGAAGAAACTACTGACTACTAGTTAGTAGTTTTAACTCGGGCTGCAAACTCAGCATCTTTTTTAACTTAATTTAACTGTTCAAACTTAAAAACGGTTCAGATAAACTTAGAAAATGGTTCAAAACCCAAAGATACTCGAAGAAAACAAGCAAATATTCACATGTGAGAAGTTTGACTCGCGCTTTTCGGTCATTAAAATCGTCGACAGCTAATTTTCTGTTGATTCACCGTTTGATTAATTGACTAATTACTGTAGCTGCAGTTTATCCTCAGACTTGAACTTCTGACGGGATGAACTCTGTACGGCGGTAAGGAAACTAAATCACTGGAAAGAAAAAAATAGAATCGTAATTGAAATATATGAATCTTTATAGCGCCTATAATGTTATATTACACCGTTTGATGATAAAACCAAACTGAATTTCCATACCAAAGGGCTCGGAGGACTCTTGAATACGCAGCTCAGATGTAATATTTATGAAAGTCTAACGTATCTACTTGTGAGGAAGACAAACGCAGCTATATGAACTTTATGTGAACTTCAGACTGCAGCAGCTCTTTGTCCTCCTGCAGCGTCTGCAGACTGACACGTTTGAAAGGGCGAGAGTGCCGATACCAGAAATAGAGCTGATTATGACACCGATACTGTGGTTGAACATGACTCATTTGCTTTTTATTCACTTGATTTCTTCATCTGTGGACCGCGGCCATGCAAGAAACATCATTTTCAAATTATATACAGCATATTGTTTTATAAAACGTCAGAAATAGTGGAAAGATTGCTCTTTCTTTCCCAGAAGCTAGAAATTATTATTTTCAAAATGTTCCTCTATCCGATCAACTGTTCAAAAACATTTAAATTACACTGATATAAAACAGAGAAAAGCTGGAAATCATCATATTTAATGAGCTGAATCTAGTGAACGTTTGGCATCTGCGTTTGATAAAAACACGTGTCTATCAATGCTCCACATCGCAGCCGGTGAGTCGTACCTGGCTCCAGACAGCCGGTGGCAGCCGTCCAGCCCATGATGGGAGGTATCGCGCCCACCGCTGCTCCCACCCAGGTGTTGCTGATGCTGAGCCTCTTCAGCGGCGTGTAGCAACACGTGTAGAGGAAGATGTTGAGGGCGCCCAGGAAGCCCGTGAGGGGGTTCACCACCAGCGAGAGCAGAGCGACTCCGGGAACGCCGCAGGCCAGAGCGAAGGACACTGCATGGAGAGGACTGAGAGAGGAGACACAGGGGGGAGAGGATGTGAGCATCAGCTAAACAGCAAAGGAAAGAAAAAACATACATGTTTGAAAGACGAGATTCAGATGTTTTGTTTTTTAAATAAAAAGTCGAGTCACAAAAGACAGATTGAGCCTCAGACAAAAAGCCCATCATGGTCATGGGAACTCTGGGATGATAAAAGTTTTGTGGGCCTGTGCAGACACAAGATAAGACAGTGAGAGCTCACACACACACACAGACACACAGACACACAGACACACAGACACACACACACACACACACACACACACACACAGACCTGCAGAGGCCACACACTGACAGTCAGCAGCCGTCTCAACACAGGAGGCTTAGAAGAAGCTCATCTGATAAGAGTTTGTTGGGAATAAAAGTTGCCCCTGTAAGATGAAGAGCATGTGCACACGCCAGAGATCAAAACTAGCTGGAGAAAACCACCGCGGCTCAGGCTTTTAGCCGGATGAAGACTTCCTCCTCCTCCTCCTCCACCACCACCACCACTACCTCCTCCTCCTCCTCCTCCTCCTCCACCTCATCTTTTATTGAAAGCAGTGATGGCGAGGTCTGGTTCAAATTCACCAGTAAATGCTCCATAAATTAAAGAAAGGTCTAGATTAAAATCTTGACCAAACGCAGGCCCTGTTCTTCAAAAAGCAAACAGGGCTGTTATTTTGGTGGCGTGGCCGAGCGGGGAGATTGGAAGCATTAATGTGATTAGTGGTGTTATGTCTGTTTTATGTGGGCTGAGGTGGGGCCGTGCAGGCTGGCTGTGGGCTGTCGACAGTCTGGCTGTGGGCCGGGCTCGGTGGGGGTCAGGACGGGGAGTGTGTCACATGGCCCGAGGTGCGTTTACTGTCCTCTGCCTACAGTTCTGACACGGCAGCAGCAGCAGCACTGCGTCAGGTGGGTAACGACAATACAGAAGGTCAAAGACACGGAAGCCCAGTTAGACCACAATCAAGGTGAGAGATCTAAATGTTAAACACGAGGGATTTATATATCAGGGTTAAAGAAACAGGATGGGAGAGCTACAAAGAAAATTAGCAGCCAGCTGTTTTAAATATCACTTAAAGGGGAACCAATTAATCACAATAAGGTGTGTTAACGGGTCTCGGGAAGCACTGCTGCATATGTTAAAACCAGTACGATGAAGCTGTGTGGCTCCAGAGGATCTGATCTTATAAACTGCCTGCAGTCTCTGAACAGAAAGACGAATGTGTGGAAGAGAAAAAACAATATCTCTGGTTCTGCTGCGTCAGTTTTAAACTCTCCATAATGAGTCCAACTGTGTTATATAAGTGTAGGGCGGACTTATTTTTCAGAACCTGGTGCCTACATCACCCACAATGCAACACAATAAGTGACATCACTGGCATACTGTCCAAAAAACAAACAAACAAACACAAAAAAGTCGAACATTTACGTTGTTAATACAGCAAACTCCACTTTCTGATGAAGACTGTGAGATGTGACTGAAGCTCAGTAAAAATAGACACATATGATTAAAACAATTTCAACCCCAGCGCACTGTGACTGTCACTTTGTTGTTATAAACGAATCAGAACCATCTGCGGCCTTGAAAAAAAGTTGCAATATGTGTCTCCACCTTGATGAGACTCAAACTTCTGTTCCTCCTCTTGCCAAGCTGAAAGCTATTTAGCCTCACCACATGTAGAAGCCTCAAACTCTGCAGAAACCACTACAAAGGCCGAGGGACTGTCATCCACGTTCCACAGAAGAACAATAAAAGACGGGAAAGATGATACACCATTGTAGTCCCGGCATAAGATGACAAACTATTTCCGACGCTGACATGAGAGGCGCAGACAGACTCCTGCAGTAAAGACGGACAAAGCTGAGGAACATCACTCGGCTCGTACAAAAGCCTCGTCCTGGAGACGGCGTGGAGAAAGTGTAAAATGTGGCCTTGTGATGGCTTGTTTGACAGGAGCGAGTCCAGCCTCCCATCTGCTCGCCGTCTCTACACAAGATTGTATGTGTAAGTGAGAAGAAGGAGGAGACAAAGAGCCAGAGATCGAGTGTTTCTGTGCTTCTCGGAGACAGACAGACACCTCTTGTCCCGGGCAGCCTAAAAGCCGGTGAGGAGAGGCTGTGTTTAGACAGAGAACATCTTCCATCAGCAGCTCAGCGGCCAACCAGAGTTTAAACAGCGTGTCAAGGGAGAATTCCTGAAACTGGGATGAGATAGCTGCAGGTCAAGGTCCAAGCTGTGGTGCTAACAGGCTGTTCAGTCATAAAGTGGTTATTTAGCGCAATTAAGCTTCCACTTGTTAGCTGTGATGGTGGAGGTGTGTTACACGTTAATGTCAACAGGTTGTTTTGCTTTTGGTTATCCTGAATAACAAGCGAAAGTAGAGATGGAAAGATTATCCCGCCTGAGTGACATTCAATGGAGGCAGCTTCCTGGCACAGACAATGGCTGAAGTGGTTGGATTGTGGTGTTTTTATGGTTCATGCATCAGGGAACATGTGCGTCCGCCGGCTGCTGCACAGTGGCAGCCGTCCAGACGGGCAGGTAGGGACGAGATCATCCAGTCCAGCTTTCTATTACCTGGAAATGACATTTCTCCTTTTTCTTTTGTACTCAGAGAATCTCTTAAAATTAAAGCCGGATGAAAAATATTCCCCCTTAAGCACAATCTTAACTGCATTATAGGTGCACAGGTGAATCTTCACAGACAATGGATAGTCCAGGAGGGACGTGATGCCATATTTGAAGGTAAAACAACATATTTAATAACACATTAACCCATTATTGCTAATGTTAGCATTCAACCACTGCCTAGCTAATGTTATTGTTTGATAGTATAACAGGAAATGTGTAAATTCATTCTAAAATATCAACTATATCTTTGATAAGTGATAGAAAACAGTAATGTTAGCTAATGGGTAATCAAATACGTTGTTTCACCTTGAAATATGACAGATTTTAACAATCTGTCATATTTTATGCTACTTGCAAACTGAACGCAGCAGCATATCGTCATCCCAACAGCTGAGCTTCCCATCCCAAGTGTGACATCAGAGGAAAATGGCCATCTTGTGAATATGGTCTATAAACACAGATATAAATCTGACAGCACTTCCTCCCACTCCTCCTGGACGCTGAAGTCTTCCGAGACGCGTGGACTGGGACGAACCCCGATCCGGTCTTGAGTCGGATTTCTAGGAGCGTAGCGATGCATGCAGTTCACTGAGCACAAAAGCCGGGGTTATCTGACATCTAAGCAGTAAACTACACCCTAAACCCCCCCGTGCCTCCTCCTCCCTCTCAACCTGCTGACAAGCTCGCGTTACACCTGACAGGTGTGAGGCAGCAGGACTGTCACTGCTGGCATGCACTCCTGCTGCTGGGCATGAATGACCTCTGGCTGCTGTTACCCTCACAGGTCTGCTTCAGCACCACAACAACTCAGTAACTACAGGTGGAGCAGAAAGCTGTAAGTCAATATGGGATGTTTGCTCAGTGCTACTGTTTTATTCAAGGTGTGGTCTCATTTCAAATATTGCATGCAGGTACACAGGTCACGCCATGTTTTTATCCCCATCAGCAAGACGAGGTACAGAAACATTCACGTGTTCAGTAAAAACTACAAAATGCAGCTTGGAAGGCTCATCAGCTGTCATGTAGTGTTGCTGCGATGCCTCCATATTGAACTGAGCCCCATGCTGAGCAGCTGTTTCGCTCTCCTCCTCTCAACTCACTCTTCACTGTCTTTTTTTAAAGTACAAAGTGTGCACGTAGGGCTGCTGCACCACATCTTCCACACAGAAGATCATGAGACAGTGCTGCACAAAGAAAGAACGACTGATACCTGATTTGTCCTCTGACGAGTGGACGGTTCTTTGTGCGGTTCATGTTGGAGTCGAAGGGCACCTCGAAGTACTGCGGAGACACAGAACAACAAGTGGGTTAATGCAGGAGACACACAAACACCTATCTTTAGCCGTGCACGCACAATACATCACGAACTGCTGCAGGTAGCGGTGAAGAGGAATCATTGTGAGTGTTAAAGCAGGCAACACTTTATATATGCAGGTATGTTCTCGCACACCTCCTACACTGCAGCTCAGAAAAGGTACAGATGTGGTTTAGCAAATATAGCAGCGCTGCGGTGCAAGAGATACAGACGCCCAAAAAAAAGGTACGAGTGGAAAGAAACAGCCGGTGTGAAATAATCTACGTCTCACTCTCCGGCGTCTGTCTCGTTAACGTTCACAGAAATGTAAATCGAACTGGTAAATTCATAACTGCCTCTGCGGGTCTTTCTACGCAACATCTGGAGGGGAAACGATGTGACTTAAGGCAGCATCGCTGCAAACCTCTGGATCAGAATGCTCACCCTGCAGCTTGGACTGGAGGTGGAGGGTGGAAGGTGGAGGCTGTGGGCTGTCGGGTGGGAGGTGGCGGAGGGTGTTCTGGGATACAACTATGTGAAAAACTACTTATACTCCTGTTTTATGATCTGCTCTGGAGGAGTATGCTTCAAAGTGCTCCCATGAGATTGGCAATGTGTGACTAAAATGCAAACACATGGGGTGCTTAAACGCAGGAACTGGCTAATCTGTGTGTGTGTGTGTGTGTGTGTGTGTGTGTGTGTGTGTGTGTGTGTGTGTGTGTGTGTGTG
>CAEMYA010000113.1:1090441-1107282 GCA_903131615.1 Diplodus sargus
GAGCACACACAGCTGAGCAGCTGTATGGCTTTGGCTCGCAGGAACATCAGCTGGCCTAAACAGCACGTCTCTCTCCCGCTCTGCTGAGGAAAAACCCAGGTGCAACGGGCTAAACCCAACAAAAAAGGACCAAGTCATCACTTGTCAGAGTGTCACCTGTTTGCACACTGGAGCTGAATGGCGGACTCAAACATCCACAGGGGTGGGTGTTGCTCCGATGCATGCGAGCCAAGTCTACTTAAAAAAAAAAGCACAAGAGCTCTCAAAGCCCCCTTCAACACCAACTGTGAACTGTCTCTGATCAGCCACTTGACAAACAAGCAGCCAAAGATTTACATAGATTAAGCTCTCCTCAGAAGTCAATTCAATGGCTCTGGCAGACATTCACACTGTTTTGAAGTCAAATGAAAGAAAGGAAATGGGAACAAAACAGACGGGGCATGCAACCCGACTCGTCACAACACAAAAACGCTGGTATGGCAGATTAAGGTTATTCCAAGGTGTTTCTGCGGTAGACGCGGGGCCGCTGCTCTGTCACAGAAATGTTTTTGATGTCTCTTGAGTGAAATGAAGTCGTGGAGCTATGCGAGCAATGCTGTGATTTTGCACTGCCTCCCTGAAGAACCTGTTAAACACCTCCAAAGTACTTATTACACTGTTAGCAAGAACCTGTGAGTGTACGGAGAGCGGAAGTGTGAGAAGTCAGAAAATATGCAAAAAATAACAAAATATGTAAGAGAGAAGAAATGAGGAAACAGTGGGATGAACTTAAAAAGTAGTAAACTCAAAATAACTTGAAGTGAAGAGGAAGAATGGGTTTATACTGGTGTAAATGTTGCGGCTGCAGAATGGATTTTAATAACACCAAAGGCATCAAAAGCATCTGAAACACGAGTGAAAGCTTCTTTTATACTAAAAAAAAGCTGAAATGATGCAGACACAAATTTGCACCACCGCAAAAATCTTAAAAACTGAATTAAGTTTCAACCTACACAAGATCGTCATCTCTTCATAATTGTATGAGTCAGAAAATATGGCAACAACAAGTGTCTCCAAACTGTGAACAACACTTTTAAGTGTCCTCTATTATAATAACAGTATAATAATAAACAAGTTTTCCGCACGGTTCGGTTCTAAGACGTCAGGATACAAAATATCCCGAGGGCACTGACGTCTATACCGCTGTCAGACCATCGCACCCGCATTTGCCCTGATGACTGAAAAACGTCTCCAAATCTTTATGATAAAAGATGGGAGTATTTTACGAGAGCTCGACTTCATCCTGGTGGCTTTTTGCAGGTTAGGCTCAGACATGTTCAAGTAATATTCACCAAGGATTCAACAAAAAACAACAAAATAGAAGTTTATTTTTTTTAAATAGTTAAATCTGCCAGGACTGAACCGCATAACCAAGAAAATCCAGAGAAGGGATCACAGAAGAAGAATATAAACAGACACCTCCGTGATGTTACTTTTTCAGCTTTCTTTTCTCATTTTGACCCCGAACAACTTGAAAACTGGATATTTGCCGTGCAGTTTTAAAACAAGAACTGAGGCACATCTCCATCACTTCATTTCTGTCAGTGAGCAAATTGCGATGTTTAGTTCACACTATCTGCAGCGGAGGTGGGAGATAAAAACAGGAGACATGTGTCTGTGTCTGGAATGCTGCACACGGACAGCTGGCAGATGTTTCTCGAGGTTCCTCGCCCTCTGAGATCCTTTGATGTGATGAAAAACTCGTATTGTTTGCAATGTTTAATTCATGAGAGAAGACGTCATCGCATAACCCACGGTCTGGAATTCTTTTCACAACCGAGGCGCACGACTTCTGCACGGACACAGAAGACTTTTTTGCTTCAAACCCTCGAAACACGTAACGATCCGAGTTGAAACCATCTGTACTTCTTGGTCTTTTAAACACCCTAACAGCACTATCCTGCTGCTACACTCCCCTCGCTCTTCACAGGCACCGCTGTAGAGACTGCAGTACTCCGTCTGGCCAAGGAGTGGATCACGTCTCTCTTTCAGCTGAACCCACACCTCCTCTGCCTCTCTTTATAGTGGTCTGTGTAGAGCTGCTGGCAGCGGTTCAGCTGGCACGGCCTCCCTCTTGATTAATGGCCTGAGTGTGGGACAGTGAAGTGCTAAACTGTCCTTATGTTAATCAGCCAATTAATGCTGAGCAGAGCCACATTACCTCTGCCCTAATCAGTCCCGATGCCTGTGAAGATATGAGCAGGATCTGGGAAAGCTTCACCGCAGGGCAGAGGCACGCTACACTCCCGCTGCCCCGAGCCGCGACGAGAGGGACGGAGCGCTGGAACGTAACGAGGATGAAGCGGAGAGAAACAGAAAATGCTAAAAGTGGAGGAATATTCTGACATGCCGCTTTTCTTTTAACTCGTCTGATCAAAAGGAGCGTTTGACAGCAGCTGCTTTGACTCCATAGCGACTTAGAGAAAAGTTGTGTTTTTTTTGTTGTTGCTAAATGAGCGTCGTCTATTTTGGTTGCATGTTGAAGACAGTTTCAAACCGCTAATACCAGGGATCCGGGGGAATATGTTGCCTTGTTTTTCATCCTGCAGGCCTTCTATGTCAGATCATATCACTACTTTCATCATTAATGGAGTTTCGAGACCAAGCCACAGTGCCTCCTAGTGTGAAGGAGGACTCTGATTACAGGCCGAACTCTTGGTGGATGGCAACGAGGATGACAGCAAATCAAGAAGAAAAAAAAACTCCCTCAAGGACATATTTCATTCCGGCGTCTGTTTGTTTAAAGCCTACTACTTATGGCCCCAGACCTCAAATCATAATTTAAAAACTTAGTCAAAATATGCGTCACACCAGAAGAATGTTACAGTAGAAAGAATCTTGCGATTTGGGGCCAAGTCCTCGAATATTAATCTTCATTTGCAGAAAAAAAGAGTTTTAGGATCATTTGCCACTGAACTAGACGTTTGGGACATTCATTTTCACTCCACTGTAAACATATCTACTGTGCAAACAAGACAAATTCCTTTGTTGGAGTGCTGGCGAGTCCATATCTCCAGTCTGAGCCCGATAAGTTAACGTTCTTACTAATGAGGGCATTTCACTTCAGTCCCTGATTACCATTAACTGTGCACACACACTTGACTGCTTTCTATTGAGTTTCACATACTGTGGGAAAACATATCGGTGAGAGCTGACTTCATGGAACTAGACTGTGTGTGTGTGTGTGTGTGTGTGTGTGATCACTTGTTTAAAAAGAAATAAACAGTCCTTTCCGCCATCAGCGGGCATTTGCAAATAACTGTGAGAGTGTGACTGACATGACATGCTACAAGTTTGAAAGGTTTTCAACAGTCTGGGCGCAGTTGAAAAAGAGGCATGTGCATGACCGTGTGTACGTTTGAGAGAATGCGAGTGTTTAGATTTTTCGTGCGCAGCTGTGTCCGACCGCAACGGGACGGGAAAGAGTGTGTTCGTGTTCCTGTGTGTGTGTGTGTGTCAGCTTTAATGTGGTTCTGATACAAGATCGTCCTAAAGATCTCAACAGAAACGCAGCCTTTGGAAACGAGAAGCGATAAGGTGCAGCAGACACAGTATGAAGGCCCTCACTGTTCTCTCAAACATGACAGCAGCCATCAGCACCTCCGGCAGATTTGCATTTGCCGCAGTGACCCGTGGTAAAAATCCAGCCCTTCATCTAGACGGGCTCATTCAACAAGCCTTTCAAATCAAAATGATGAGGACCTCAGAAGAAGACTCATAGCGAGCTCTGGTGCTCTGTGTGCAGCCAGTGTTTTCCCCACTCACCCATTATATTACCTTTTAAGGATATTGAATTTACATCTGGATGAAGGTCAACTACCCGTTAATGAAACAAGTCAACTTTTTTTTCAGAAAGCCACAAGATGCCTCTGGCACGGGTCACGGGTCTCACCCTGCATGCTTTCCCTCAGAGCTGCATTTAGTTTTGAAAATATCCTGCAGACCCAACGAAGTGAACACAATGTAACAGACTTCACATTGTTCAATCAGCATCTTTGTTCTCGCTCCCTTTTCTGCCCGCCAGCATGTTCGGTAAACTAGACTTCTGATAACACGCCGTTTGGCTCAGGGACAAAACGAAGGGGAAGGCCAGAAAGATTACAGTGTAAATCATCCCAATTCATAAGTTTACATTTGCAAATGTAGCTTCTTTTCTGTTAAAGCGGATGTTTTTGAAATGGAAAATGTTCTTGTAACAGCTGGAAATCGATAGTAAAAACATCCAAAATCAGTAAACAGCTAATGTATTGATTACTGAGTAAGCTAATGTATTATTTTGCAGGGACAGACACCCTGTAGTCTCACTCAGTGTCCTGCCTTCAACACTATCGACTGGTTACATGCCACAAGTAATAGACTATCAGAGAATAATCTGGATCTGCAACGTAACCATGAGCCAAGTTATCAAACAAATATAGTGTGTGGAAGAATAACGTAGCAGATAAATGACAATACATTAGAAAATGCATCACTGGTTATTCTGTTTTTGAAGATTTTCACTTTTACTCTAACAAATATCAGTCAGTCTCATTGAAAACGATTAAGAAATATCGGTGTTGGTCCTGGAAAAACATTTACTTTTGTCAGCCATCCAAACTGTAACATCCCTGATTACTGAGCAGAAAGAGTTGCTAAACCTCTTCTTTTTAGTTTCTGAGTGATGGGAAACGAAGAGACTGAACAATGTTTATATTGCAGTGGAACATCTGCTGATACACCCAAAGCAAAAGGGGAAAGACAGTAAACAGCAGCAGGAGTAGATAATTTATCCATGAGTCTCGATCTTGTTTGCCGGAGCAAATGGGATGAGACTGTGCGAACAGGGTAACAAAGTTCCTGTCAGAGTCTGTCCTCCTCCACAGCCGGAGCTTTGCCCTCCCGAGACACATCCCTCTCTCTGCCATATTCTCCGCATCCCCCCTCGCCTCTCGCGCTTTCCCCCAACCAGTTAGCTTCTCGGCGGGTTCTAGAAGTGAGCTGTCAACCATCTGTCCCGTCAATGTAACAGAAATTCTTGCTGTCAGGATGTTACGTGACAGCTTCCAGTGTGTCAGTGCCGGCACGGTTCCTCTGGGTGAGTCGCAATGTTGGTCACAAACCCCGAGAATGGCGCCGTTTTTATTCTAGACTACCGACAGACAACTGGATCACAAAAGTAAAGTCTTAAAAACAAATATCTGAACAGGTTTGTTTAGTCTAAATGCCTGTTTTATTGGCTTCTTTAAAGCTGAAGCTGAACGATACATTTCCTGGTCACGGCACACTGTATAAAAGGAAGTCTTAAACAAAGACAGCATGTCAAAGCGGTAAAGTGCCATTAAAAATTGTGGGCTGGTGAAACCGGAGCCACTCTTCCCCTCCCAACTCTGTCTCTTCATGAGCAATTACTACAAAAGAAGGATACAGATAAAAAGGCCTTACAGGACACGGCTACACCACTAACAGTGCACAGACAGCGGAAATGTTAAATCCCCAGGATCTGTGCAGCTGAGACAAAGACCTTCAGAGTGATACACACACATGTGTGCACAGACGGGTATATCCACTCATGGACACACTCTGATGTCTATCATCCTCAAGCTGATTACAGCTGTGTGGGCGTAAAATGAATGGGAGCACAGCAGCGGTTCCTTGAATGAGTGACGTGCGCTGACATTTCTGGTGTTGCACTTCAAGGCCTTTTTGAGTTTTCCGTGGCTGTTGTGTTGGAGGGATGTGGGCAGGTACATAATGCCGCAGAGGACGAGTGCAGCGTGAGCGTGAAGGTCTCCTTCATCGGACGCCAAAAAAATGTTCATCACGATGAAGAGCAAAACAAAATAGTTTACTTTAAGACACAAACTTGGGAATGTATAAAACAACACAGCCTAAAAATCCTCACGAAACATCTGATCGAGTGTTATTTATTTCTGCATGTTACATATTTCTGGTTAAAACAGACAGCGGTGAATAGCACGGAATATATTTTATACATAAATGGCAGCGTAATAAAATACAGAATGTATTTATTGGACAAACCACCAAGTGCAGGATGAGTCAACATTTCTCCAGGAAGTTCAAACTCTAAAATACCATTAGAAATAAACTACAACACAGCTTTTTTAGCCATTGTTGGACCTGAAACTGGCTCAGAAGAGATCCAGTCCTTGCACTGCTGTAGTGCCTTCATAGCCCAAACCTCTTCAAAAGGTACATTAACTTTGATACTGTTGTTCTTAAAGCACAGTGCATAAAAATCTAAAAGTTTATGCCCATGATTTCCTCTGCCGTGGTATCAAACATATATTTTTCAAAGTAAATTTCAGTATTGTGACAACACGAGACAGAAGTCTCTCCAAACAGCCACACTTACAGAAGACACGTCACTTCTGTTCATGAGCTGACAGTGCAGCTATGTTGCTTAAAGCTGGCTTACAGGTGAGCCTCCGTAATGACAGAAAACACTTATTAAGATATAAAAGCACTGCGGGGTAAAGTAGTGTTATGCTGCAGACACAAAAGTTTGGTTTTTCAATCCCTTTGTGATCCCTAGAAAGCAAAAAAAAAATAAGTAGAAGAATGGAGGGGGTTGGTGCAGCTCGGTCCGTCTTGTGAGCTGTAATCAACAGTTACTACATGACAGAGTCCGACTGACTGCCATGTCATCATATAGCTGTAGATCCTTTTAACTGTGCGCAGCGTTTCCTGAGGCAGACAGACAGACAGAGGTCCACACCCAGTCCAGCAGGACGACTTCCTCAGGTGAAAGAGGACCGGAACAGGTGGACCAAACACGCTGACAGAACACAAGAAATGCTATACTGAGTCAGAGACACAAAGGCAGACTTACGAAGCCTTTTGTGCTCTGCAGGGCCGCCACCCCGTATAAAGGGCAGTGGATGTTGTATGGCACCGGAAAACTTTAAAAGGGGGGTTTTTAAGAGGTGGATTGGGAGGCAGGAGTCCATGCATCTGCTTAGGTTACCTTAGGATGAGCTAGACTGATACAAAGCTTTCAAAGACAACTGAAAAATGTACATAAGATCACTTGGTTACTGCTGGCAACCTTAAATCTGCAGTTTATCACACAAATAAACTATTGGTCCAGTGAAAAAGAGCGATGTTGCCTCATTTGAATCATTAAATCGCTCTGATTAGAGCTTGTTTTAATGACTTCTTCTTACTTCTTATTGCTGTTATCTCACCTGAGAACATTCACATTTTTTTTAGAGGATCCCTTTGCCCCTGAACAGTCTTGGCATGGTTACAATACTCACAACAGTAGAGCCCTCGAGATTATCTCCGCTTTCAAATGTGACTATTATGAGCGAAAGCAAAAAGCCGAAATCACACAAAACACATCCCTTTTTGTATTCTAAATATCACCTGTGGCTTTTTAAACCGTTCAGTGTATGCCGTATGGTTGAATAATACAGGACTGGGGGCTCGGGTGGCAGTTAGCAGTCAGGAAATTCAGGCTGAATAATTGTCAGTGGAGAAAAGAAAAGAAAAGGCGAGAGCCCTATTTAAATTTCCAGTGTTGAGAACAGAAGCTGAAAAGCACGGAAACGATTACTCAAACTACAGAGCAGAGAGAAATGACAGCTAGTCTAAATCTAGGGTGCCTGATATTAACGTGATGTCTTCATAACGCTCATCTGAGACGGAGAAATTTACAATAGTGGAGCGAAAGGATTTTCCTTCAATAGCTGAGGTGCAATATCAAGCGTACTTATCCAGAACAGTCTTTTTATCAAAAAGACTGAAGGGGTTTATGAAGCCACAGTTATGGTGGAAGAAAAAAAGCTCAAATCTCAACAAAAATGATAACGAACCAACCAGCTGACCTCATAAATGCAGATCTGGATTTAATTAATCTGGCCCCTTCATTAATATTTAAACTAATAATCACTCTTTCAGCACACCTTAATGAATTTAACCCTCCATTCGCCATTTAAAAATCACATCCCTGAAGCAGTTTTGCTCAAAGCCAAAAACAGTCTGCACAGACCGGTGAGGCATCCTCGTGAATTTGGGTTAAAAAAATAAACTAAATAATTAAACGTGAGTCTCAAACTGAGATTTCAGAATGTGGGACACACCCATGGCTCGGGGAAAGCCTCAGTGCATGTCGGTAACCATTTTGTTTTCCAGCAACGATGCCCTTGCCCCAAAAGCTTCTCGGTTTGAATCAAATTAGCATTCAGGGTTGGCTCGCGGGCACGCCATAAACAGGGCTGCTTTTGTTAATTATCCACGGATCTCAGCATTACAAAGAGTGTTCCTACTTGCCTTTGGCTAAGTTACCTTCAAATAGAGAGGGCAAACTTGAGTTTCGTGGAAAAAAGAAAATACGCAAATCCATAAACGAGATGTCTTTGGAAAGTAGAAGCTCTGAATACACGTCTTTTTCTAAATCAATGCCCTCAGTCTCACTGCTCCTTGTTTTTGCTGCAGTGGAACCAGTTTTGTCTGTGCAGAACTTTCTGAGGTTCTTTTTTTAATCTATCCTTTATGTCTGAAAACTGTCAAGGCCAAAAAGCTTGTGATCAAAATACGCAAGCAGTATAATCATCTCTCCGGCAACTAAAAGGCAGGCAGGCGGGCAAGAACAGGGAAAGCTAAATAACTATCAAGTTTCACCTCAACAGAAAACAGCAGGTCATTCCATGACATCTGTTATTCACCTCGGTGTCACGGGCCTTAATGCTGCAGAGTGCCACACATCGAAAACACAGGATGCATTCATCTGACTAACATTAGCATGACAACACACTGCCTGCATCATTGCAAAGTCGTTGCTTCACTTTGTCATAATACTTCTACTTTCTTCATGTCATAATGGACAATTTTTGAGCTGCTCGGCTAAACAAAAAACATTCGGGCTCAGGCTTGGCAGCATTCGGCGAGATTACATCGACTGAATAGGCATGCAAACCTCTGGCCCCAATCTGCTAATGTTCAGCAGTGCAGAGGGTTGATGACAAGCAGAGAGGGCCACTTCTAAAAGGACAGCATCTTCAGCAACCCATTATCACCGCCCGCAATCTGCTTCAGTGTGACACCAGTGCCAGAGGAACGGTTTGTCCTCTAGACATACAGGGGCCTCTGCACTAACTGCCACCATCCACTGATACAGTCACAAAACACGCCGGGTGAGCTGACAGGCCACTTTCTTCTTCAGTGAAAGCAGGTCCAGAACCGTCAGAGTTAACTGAAATTGATTTATTTGATTAGTTGTTTATTGAGATCTATTTCAGCCCAACTGCACTCCTCTTCAAAGAGTCCTCAAACTGAAACCCATCACTTACACAAAATATACAAACACAGAGACACTTAAAACCCACAATCTGGCACAAACGCTGCACAGCACACGAAATAACTTTAGATCTGTTCAAATCCTGCAACCAGCAGAAAACCCACCTTGTATACACAATGAAATATATGAAATGTTTCATCATCAGCTACCTTATTTTGCCCTCGGCCAGACGTAATTTGTGCCTGTAGTTGTTCTTGCATCAAACTGAGTTGGTCACGAATTACTCCATTATGTACGTTATGACACAAACTCATAAGGCTTTTGTCAAACGGTGTCATTCACAGTCGACCCTCACAGGCATTCGTCAGCCAATGTCTGGGAAGGTCGGTGAGCATCTGGGTCCCAAGCTGCCGCGGTGCGTCACCGTACTGCTGGCACCAGTCGTCCCTTGTAGGAGGCTGTTTTGGAATCAGAGTAGAAACTGCGGTGGAGCTGTTCAGCTCGGAGAATTAAAACAGAAACAGAAAAAGAAAGGGAAAGCCCCCACTGAGCCTGTCGCTACAGCATCCACGATTTCACCCATTTATCACAGTTTCTCCTTATTTTTCGCCTCTCCCGACACAACGGTACCGTTTGCAATATTCACATTCATGACTAGAAGCGGCTATATTAGCATGAGTAGTGTCAAAATATTCTGCTGTCTGAAGTGCAGCTTTTTGGCTGACACATTTAGTTCAGGGACCTTTAGAGCACGACGGACTTCAGTCACTGAGGTGTTATTTTCAGACACTGACAGCACTAATACTGTAACACAGAGCTCCAGAAGCTGCGTTCAATACAAGGCAGTAAATACTGTTATTCTAAGGCAAATTCTGCCCCAACATGCTGACCATAAATATTCAGACTCTACCTTTTACTGGCTGTATCTACCATCAGCAGTAATGGGTTAAGTCAGAACAGATACATCAGATCGAGTGTCCCAGTTGATGCAACAACATTTCTCAGCTTGCGTGATGTCAGCCATTACCGAATGCAGCTTGAGGTGTAAAAAGGTTCATTGGTGCCAGACAGTGTTGAGGTGGGTGGTTCCCCCACCTCTGACTCAAGTCTCAGTGCTGTCTACAGCTCGCCGTGTTGGTCACTGAAGCCCATAATCACAGTGTTTTGTCAAAAACTAAAGGCTAATCAGGGAGGTGGAGAGGAGCGGCCCCACCTGCCCATCAGTCAGTCATGTTCATCCCCTCAGGTGACGGCAGCTCTATTGTGGTGAGGCGTGTTTGCCCAAACAAGCTTTGGCACTGACAGCTCTGAGAGACACTTTGCGTGTGAGTAGTACCGCGTTTCTAAAGTGTGTTCTTCACAGAAGATGACGACATGCAGTAGACACCTCCAATGAGGAGCCATGTTATGATCTCCCTTTGAAGTATTTGTTTGTAGAGTCTTAATGGTACTGGGACAAAGAGTATGTAGGGAAAAGAAGTCACGAACATGTCGAAAATGTTGTATGTTCTTGTACTCCTAAGTTACCATTCAAGATGCAGAACCAAAAATAAGAATCTATTTGTTTAATGAGGGTGAATATTTTTATCCTGCATGCTTTTATCCAAGTTAGCTCTTGGGTCCATGGAACAGGAAGGCTATAATTGAGGTTGGGGCCATTTCATTTCCCTGGAGTGAAAAATTATAAACAACCAGCGCTGGCTTTTATACACCATGTGTTATCTTTGACTGCCAGGTCAGTGGAGGGAGATTGCAGAATGATACAGCTACAATTAAAAAAAAGGAAAAAAATATATTTATCCTTGTCGGTCTCAGTTTTCACCTTTTTGTCTGTGCTGTTTTAACTTTAAGATTGTATTAACGGTGCTTTATAAATAGTGGAGCTATCTTGTATTATTTGTTATGAATGTATCCTTGAACTGAAGAAAACTTTCCAATATTTCTTAACTTCACTTTGCTGGACTGGACTGAATTCGTTAAAGGCCTGTTTCACTGAGGTGAGCTAGTATTTTAAGGATTCACAGACATCAGCAGAAGAGTTGCGTCATTTAAAATTAACACCCTACAAATACTTAATCAGACTGCTGCCGTTGCCTGCCAACACTCTTTTATAAATGAGTCGCCTCCAGCTACGTGTCCTTCTACTTTACTGAGTTTGTTTTGCACCTTTGAATGTTTTAATCCCTCGACTGTGATTGTAATGTACATATTGTATCAGTTTTCTTTTTTAAAAACCTTCATCTTTATCTGTGCTTTCTTGGCACCATGTCTCATATGGAACATATGAAGTTAAAGACATTTAAAATAAATAAATAAAGCTGGCGTTTGCAACATCGACGCTGAATTCTTTCAAAAGAATGGTATATTAAAAACAAACAATGCACAGCAAAATCAACAATTAAAGACCAGGGTATCACTTACATCCTCGTATCTCTGCCTAACTAGCTCTTTGCCTGGCAACAGTGTTCGCTCATGCTTCCCCTCAGGCATTATCTTGGGGGTAGATAATAGATGGATTTACCCTTCATGACTTTATCAGAGGAAAGCATCTGTCTCCCGTCGGAGGCTGCAAGAGATCCATTTGTACAGTTTGAAATGGATTGGCACCCCGTGGTCGACAAAGACAAAAGCCTTTAAAGATATTAACTATTAAACAGGGGCTGTCTAGTTAAATATTCATTTTAATCCAGCGCAGAAACAGAGATGTCCACCGAGTCCTTACTGCACCATCTTGCTAGGCAATTAAAAAGGAATATTCATTCCATCTCCCAGGCTGGACTAACAGCTCGGTGGAGACCATTAAAACAAAAACCTATCGATGTCAAAGATCAGCTTGCTCTTTTGTTTTCACTAAGCTGTTGGAAAACAAGATCTTAAGAGCAGCATCTGCTCTTAGGAAAGGTTTTTTTTTTGTTTTTGCTAAATTGCCCGTTTGGCTAAGCCTCTGAAGTGTTTGGCCTTTAACTCTAAAAAAAGACAACCCACAAAAATGCCCAAAAACATAATCCTTTGACAGACAAAACACTTTTGAGCAGTCAATTACAGTACAAAGCCAGCGGAACTAATATGACAAGCCCCGAAACGTTTATGACTCTATCTGTCCCGGGATATATTGTGAAACTTTCCACGCATGAAAAACAAATACAGTGCCCCTTCAACAGAGGTGTTATTTTAAAAAAGGCATCCACTGCAATTCATCACAAGGACTTTGGTATGAGAGAATGGTGGGGGGCAAATCGCAAACAGGAGGAAAATATATTGCACCAAAAGGATAGCAATGTCATCATGCTAGAGGTATCCCACTCGCGCCCGTTTGAAACCATATCTTCTATCGCTACTTCTCAGCGGGGAACAGACACAAATCCAGTGGTGGAAGGTTCCCATTGTCTTTGAAGGGCACAGTGGTCGGTGGGGTTTTCCAGGGCAACGAGGTCTTGTTACAACTAATGATCCTCTCAAGAGGTACTATGTTATGTGAGGTACCTCAAAGTAAAGCGAGAAGAGCCCTATTCTGGAAAATTGTTGTGGCAGCCTTGACTGCTGGGGCACAGAAAATCTGCCGCCAACCCAGCCTGAGGTAGACTGCTACCACCTACCGCGCCGCTGATGGACCGCATTCTTCACCTTCAGTTTGTCAAACAACAAAACGGCGTGTTCAAGTTGGCAAGCATTGCTGTAGTAACAGCCAACCACTTCAGAAGTGAATGGAGCGCATTAAATGTTTAACACCGTGGCATAAAAACCTACAAAAGGCAACGACAAAATCATAGTCTACAATATGGATATCAATTGGGTACATTTAAACGAATGAAAGCAAAATTAATGTCTTGAAAAGGCCCGACAAGCTCACTTTGAGTCTCGGTACATTGCCTGTGATGACGCACCCTTTGCGTGCAAATGGCATCATTATAAAAGCACAGGAGGATAATACAAGGGAGAGGAGGTGAAGTAAAACCTGATTGGTGGCTTTATATTATCCTATTAATAATGAATATGTTGACATATCAGATTACTTTATGTTGCGTAAAAGATATTGGACTAAGTGCAAACAGGGCTATACAGCTGGGCAATATACATATATGCCTTGTGAGTGCAATGTAATATAAAACATTACACAATGTTACGGTCGATGTGGTTTGAGTTCAGCTCACAAACCTTCACAGATGTATGTCTGATGCTGTATGTGCCTCTATGGGGGGTTCAATATGTAAAAACAGGGTGAGGAGAATCTCCAGACTCAACTCAGATCACATTTCAGGTGGCAGCACACCAACCTGACCTCCAAATGTGTGGATAATTCAGATAAACGAGATCACTGCCGCCGTAAACAAGATTAAAGATAAAGTTCACAAGAAGCCTGCACTGTGCTTGAAATAGTATCCCGTGGCATCACTAGATTCTGAGGACCATGACAATGTTTTTAAAGTACAGCTCAAGCTTCCAAAAGATACTGTGGGGCTGTATGATGACACTGAGCTGTGTATTAAGATTAAAATATGAACCCAGTGTTATCAGTTTCAAACATGATCCATTATTCTGCTGATTAAAAGCTTCTAGACGTGGCTGAAGAAATCCTCTAACTCAGTGTCACCGCGCTCATTATAGAGCTTTTTAAAAATACAGCTTTGGAGTGCTAAAAAAAAAAGATGTTACTCTGATGTCAGCTTTAATTAACAGAACCATATTTCATGCTGTTTTAAAAAAGGTTATGAATTCATTCGACCTTGATTACAGTCTTACATCTGTCATCTTAATAAACTCAAAAACAAAAACACATTTTAAAGGGTTAAATAAAGTAAATCAAACACATCGTCAGAATGCACCGAGTTGTCTTGATAACCGAAACCTCCCCGTGTTCAGTCATGTACCCGTAAGCTGTGAGGGGCTGACCAAGAAGAAGGAGGCATGCAGGAGGGTAAATAATGCATGCCTGCACAGGACAGGCGAGAAGGGTGTAGCTTCCAGTGGTAGGAGTGGATGGGCTGGGGGCTTGTGGGGGCTCGCGTATGCGTGCCAGCCTCAGACAGCTCACCGCAGGAGACACACAGACACAAAAGAAAACTCACTGTCATGGTCACGAAAGCAGAAATGACACTAGGCGGCCACAAAACAAGCCAGCTTGAATCTTCATCAAAACAAACATGAGAGCTGACACGGTGTGACTTACACTATAGCCGCTGTCAAAACAGTCGAGCAGTACTTATTTGACAGTAAAAGACCATATCAAGGGGTGTTTTTCCCACTGCTGGGGACCTCAGGCCTCCCCGGGGTCTGTTAGGCTCCAGACTGAAACTCTCGTCTGACTCAATTATCCAATTAGCTGAAGTAGTGGCCAGACTGGAAGGTGATGACGGCTGGAACACCTGTGGAGGCTGCGCCTGGTGTGGGGCCCACCGGTCCTACAGACCAGACCGACCAGCACTTCTTCAACTAACATTAACCAGCAGACACAGAAGGAACTTTGTGGTGAGACTTTTCAGCTGAACGCCTTCAGACAAAAAGCAAGACTGAGGTGTAAGATTGTTTCCCAAAGCCCAGCATGACATCCACAACCCAGAGATGTTTAATTTACCGTCATAGAAACAAGAAGAAACCAAATATTTACGTTTAAAAAGGCAGAATCAGATCATTGAGACAGTTTTGACGACGTACCACATATCAAAATAGCTGACGATCAATTTAATTACAGCAGAAAAGTTCATAATTGCTTTCTTATGAGAGCTACTTGAACTGGAAGCTCAAATAATGACGTCTCTTCGCCGTACGAGTCCTCACTGATTGTAAGACAGACATGACAGCATTAAGTCTTTTGACTGTGGTGGGAAACTCAAAGACGACGAATGCCATTGTTACGTGACTCGAAGTGCTTACACCCTTCTGTCAGTTTCCTAAATAGAGTAACATTTTAAAAGGAAACCACAACATTTCTGTTTGCCCTACGGGCACTTCCCAATGAGGACGAAGAGCAGCCTCTGCTTCTGACAGCTCCACTGAAGGTCTGGCTGCCACTTTCCAAGAGCCAAAGCATTTTTCTCTCCCTCAAGGCATTTTCCTCCTTTTTCCCTCAAGGTAATTCGACAGATGTGTGGTCACATATTTGCACTATCCTCTGCTACTTTAGATGCAGAGAATTAAGGGATTAGGGCTGAGCAGCAGAATCCATAGGAAGTGATCTTCACAAGGGTCTTTCCCGGCTTTGATTAGCTTGTCAAGCTTTTGTTTAATTATTTATATAAAAAGAGATTAGCTTTGATCGCAACTAACCTCACTAATGGTGAAGCACCAGATTTTCAAGATGAAAGACGGGTAAGAAAAGAAATGAAAAACCTGGCAACTGATCTGACGGTAGAATGTTTTTCTTCTCCGTTCCACTTTTTCTTTTCAGGATTATGAAAAACAAACAGATGACCGAAGTGTTGAGAGCGGTTACACGCAGGTGAGGGTGTGTCTTTGACAAAAAAGGAGCCGACAGAGTGCGTGTTGGTGCGTTACGAAGAAGTGTAAAGAACCGCCACATTGGCAGTGCAACAGGCAATTATGAGTCACACACGACATCCCCTGTGCCTCTGTGTATATAATTACACAGAGGAAAATGACATTCTTCTCCAAACAAAGCAGCACCAACTACTACTGCTGCATCTTCTGCAGAAGTGCACATAGTTTTCATACCAGACAGGTGGAGTGAGACAACAAGCTACCAACTACAAATACATTTATTCTCCTAATGATGTTTATCCTTTTTAACCACCATTTAATCAAAGCAGTGTCCTCGCACGACTTTGTCTGACAAGCTACTTCAAAGATTGAGACAGGTGGCTAATTCGTCTGAAACAATAATCCCATCTTCATCTCTTTCCAATTAAGACGACGATGACACGCAAAATGTCCCCGGAGAGAACGAGGCAGAGCGGAGCAGAATGACTGACTCGTGTGAAGGCTCGGGCTCGCATACCAGCTTCTAGCCACAAAACAAAAAACAGAAAAAAAAGAGTTCTTGGCCTCAAACAGAGAAAAGCACTGATAAATTTCATACAAGGCTGTTTGAGAAAACAGAGAAATGTTGAAGTAATATTCCACCAGGATCTCTTTACAGTTCACTGTATATTTATCCACAGAAACCATGTGAGGCATTCTCAAAATACCATTCATTCTACTATAGAACACATTTTAGCCACATGTAGAATGCAAAACGAACTCCCAAATCTTTTAACTTCTACAATCTTGTCATACATACACAGGACTGATTTCCTTTGGTTTAATGCCAAAAAGAAACATGTCATAATGATATGAAAGTATATAAACTTCAGCAAAACGTCCAAAATGAAGCTGCAGTATTCGATGGATTAATCAAATAGTCAATCTAAACAAAGTAAATCATCAACTATTTTGGTAATCGTCTAATCCTCCTCAGTCATGTCAAACCTTTGCACATTCCAGCTTTTAGATGACGTGGTTTTCTTTGTCATTTATGACAGAAAATGAAGAGTATTTGGGCCCCGACTGTCAGTATTTCCTGGAGGCTTTAACACACACTTATCTAATTTGCAACCAGAATTTGGACTTC
>CAEMYA010000113.1:1119899-1139787 GCA_903131615.1 Diplodus sargus
TTTTTTTTTTTTTTTTTTTTGGAAAGTGCCAGAATGACAAAGTGCGCGAGAAAACGGCGGTGACAGAAAACGAGGGGAATCCTATCAGTGCATGAATTTAATTACCACTCAGATGGCTCCACATAATGAGGAAAAGGTGGACGGTGTTAGAGACTTGCATAATTCATTTTGCTTTTCTCATTTAAAGCCGCTGCAGCCTCCTCGCCGCCGCTCTGTATTTTCCCGCCTGGCGGTGCCACATTTCTCTGATCTATGATCAATAATTTCTTTTCAACCAGAAACATTTGCATAGCGGGGAAATTATCTGTGCAGCTCGACGCGCCGCTGAGAGGAGAAGCCGCAGAGCAATACAGGTGGTCGCATCGGCTTTCATGTTGTGCTTCTCTTCCTCTCGCCGCCTAATTTTTCTTCTCCTGGCGGTAATAAATGGAGGAGCACCACAGACAAGTCTGGAACATCACTTATACCAGGTGCGTTTACGACGGCCTCTGGGTGGGCAATAAATGAGACAGGGGGTCCATTTCGTAATTAGGGAGTGATGTCATCCCAGCGAACCGAAACAATGACCAACAGCAACACATTTATGGAATCAATCAGCTGCAAGACGTGTAAAATAAATTAAATTGATAAAGATGATGATGCGGAGGCTTTCTACAGCTTGTGTTCTGTGCGCTCGACTCCCCAGTCGCTCCCATCATCGTCCCCGCGGGAAGCAATTTCCAGTAAACTAACTCACATAAGCTGAGGATGTTACAAGACTCTGAACATGTGCTCGTCTTCTCCGGTTTACAGGCAACAGCGATTCCATTAACCAGCGTTACAGCCACCTCTGCTCGGCTGTCCTTGACCAGCTGAGACCAGCAACGCCCGTAAAAATTCAGCTCGGACGTCGGCTGGCTTCGTCTTTGGACCGGTCGGGTTTGGGTGAAGGCGGACGGCGCTGTTTGCTAGCTAGACTGTCACAGAGAGGATTCATGATCTGCCACTTGAAAAGTTTGGGAAAGTTACAAGAAAACTACAAGAAGCCACTGTTGACTGTTGGCACCAGTATAATAATAATGTCATGCTGTTTTTTCTTTTCTTTTGATTTTCAGCCCCGCTCCCAGTGCGTGGGAGACACACGCTTCACACAGAAAAAGCTTTTGTAAGTGGCGATGTGCTGATCTCTATCAGAAGTGGGGAAACTTAAAGCATGTGTGCGTCTGCCAAACCAAGCAATTATCTCTCATCCCCGAAGTCTTCTCTCTTGTAAAATCAAATCATGGTGAAAAAGACTTCAGATACAGAACACATTTCTCTCTGCTGCTCGTCCACAGATGTACAGTGGAGCTCGACGGCAGAACCAAAGTTAGTCGGTCCAACACTCCAAAAGTTCTTTACTTCCCGCGTGTGAAGCCTTCTGAATACGCACAGCCGATACACTTTAATTTGTAATGACATCATAGATTCTAAGTCGCTTTTGTTGGCAAGAGGAACATTTTACAATTATAAAACTCTCACGGATCATAAATTAATAATAAAAGGAGTCAATCGATCTCGTCTGCAGCTCGAGGCGTTCTGTCAAAAGTTTTACAGATGAATATTTTATGATGGTGGATTATGGAGGAAAATGTCTTTTTGGGCCACAACAACAGGTTTGCACGCTTGAGAAAACACAACCACGACAAACGCACAAACACTTCCTGTCTGCACTTGATCAGAATGGAGGATCATTTGGAAACTTTCGGTGTTTCTGACAACTTTGTAGGCAAGAAATACGCCTGTAGTTGTTGAATCTGTCTTCATTTTAACTTGACAACGACTAGTTTTGAGTTATGAGCGATGTCCTGTCCCTCAAAAATCTTCTAAGTAAGTTCTTTCTTATCCTGGTGTGCTGAACCAAACATGTTCAAACATCTCACGCTCACACACAATCTCAGACTGCCACACAAGGTGACGTCCGCTTCATCAATCTTATCTGAAATTATCTCTTAAATGCATTTCAAGCAGGTGACCGAATAACCATTGTTGTTGTTGTTGTTTGTCTTCTGCAGGCCGACGTGAACAAATTTAGATTTTTAGTCACATTTTAGAGGAACAATCTCTCCAGCATCCAGAACATCCAGCAAAACAGTGTTCACACATCAACAGAAGCCTAAAATCAGTTTACTGCGATGCCTTTAACCAATTAGCGCTTTAAAAAAACCAAACCTTTCCAATTTCCGCGTGTTAACCGTTCTAGTGTAAGACAGTAACACTGAAGCTGTGCAGCCGTCCGTCTCCGTGAAGGTCTTTGTCTTTCAAAAGACCTCTGTGTTCATTTCAGCTCATTTACAGAGCGTTAAAGCTTTCATTGGGCCGAATTCCTGAGTTTTTACAATAAACTACCGATCGCCCGGCGTTATGAGGTATGTGTCGCCACACTAAACATTTTTACACGTGGCTTTCAGTGGCGTGTTTTTTGTGTAAACGTGCATGTTTGTGCATCTAAGGCGTAATGTGTGCACCAGAAGAGTGTGTCCGTGTGTGTGTGTGTGTGTGTAGGATGACGGGACCGCTTGTTTGAAACTTGACCCGAGGGGCCTGTTGGATCCATGAAGGGCCTCTTTCATGTCCCCCTTTTTTCCCCATCCGGTGTCAGGCTTGAATCGTCCCCGCGCCGAATCAAGCGCTTCCTTATGCCAAATATTTACTCGCCTACTTAAGAATATTAAACACGGCGCTCTGTGACGGGGGGGAGAGAAAACACCCGGCGATGTGTGGCGCGTATGTGTCAATCAAACGCCGGCGACCCTCAACAGAAAATAGACACTCTGTCATCTTGTTTTTCCTCATCCCCTCACAGATCTTCCCCACCTGACCAGTCAGAGACGTCAAGTCGGAATCCATATGAAATCGCTTTAATGCGTGCATGTGCTGCATCTGCCGCGGCGCAGCGAATCGCGCTGATTTATCCCGACTTGATTCTGTTTCTTTTGAGGACATTTGTGCCAGGTGGGATATTCATTATCCGGCGTTTTGCAGGACAGTTCGCCCGGGCGGGGAGGAAGACGAGCGGGATGGATGGACATTCCAGGAATCCCCGGGATACTTTATAGGACTGGAGGAGCTGTTGTGACCGTCTCGTGTGCTGCAAATATACGTTTTATACTGCCAGCATTCCTGCAAAAAATAAAACAACACAGAAATAGACGCTGTGAATTAAGTAAAGAGGGGAGGACGACGGATGTCTGCAAATCCAGATGCTGCGAAGGGGGGAAAGACATTTTTTCTGGGTTTTTCCGAAGTTCAATATGTCAACGAGTCGCAGGAAGAACATATGACAACTTACGCAACGCGCCGTGCTGCATGTTTTATTGTGCATGTGTGTCTGTTTGTGTGTGTTCCTGACAGCACGTGGGCCTCCAGTGTGGCCTGTGATTAGACATGTCCACATTCAGGTGTGCCCGTAATACTGTCGCACTAATTTGATTTAAACTAAAATGGAAAACATGTTTTTGACCCCTCGATGGGAAACAGCTGTGTGCGAGAGGCGGTAGCTGCATTGAGAAGCCATCTTTTCCGGGCCTCTGTGTGTGTGTGTGTGTGTGTGTGTGTGTGTGTGTGTGTTTAATGGCACATTGTCTCCAGCTGGATACCTTTTAGCACAATGCAGACACGTGCGATAAGTCAGCGGCTTCTGTTCATCCAGACTGAGCTCTACAGGATCGCCGACAGGTTGGGAACACCTGCGCTTCACGCCGTCCGGCTGCTCCGACGTTAACGAAGGAAAGTGGAGCTGTGATTTATGAAGGATTCCTCGTATCTGCATGTGATATTGTGCCGTGATACGTTCCGTATCCTTGAAACTTTGGAGTGTCGGTGTTAAACCTCACTTTCTGACAGCGAACCAACGCGCCGTGTGGGGGATCTCGCCGGCCCGTACTCGACCTCTCTTGGGAGGAATGACTCATATTTTTTGTTAAGATGTGTTTTGACCTCTGCCGTTAAGCGTGAGGAACGTCAGTCGACACACAAAGTATTTTATCCCCTCGCGACAAGTGTTTCTAATTACACCCAGAACAATCGCTGCTCTTCAGCTGCAGACGTACGAGAGCATGTTGATTTGTTTCCCCCCTGAGGGTTGTGCGTTTCTTTCTCTGGGTGGAAACAGAAGGTGATGCTTTTATTAACCTGTGTCATCTTTTCTTCTTCGGTGTTGCTTAAAAACTAGTCGTATCTTATTTTTCAATCGCTCAGTTTGTGGCAGCTCCTCCTGACGGGAAGTCGTTGCCATTACCAGATTCCTCCAGGAGGTTTTTTCCATAAACAAAGTGTTTACGGGCTGCTTTTTCCAGCTGTAAAGGGAAAAACAACCCAAATCCAGAGGTCACGCATGTCACGGCTTCGACGACAAAGCGGGAGCAGATTACATGTGGTATCTGAGAGAAGGCATGTGAAACAAAACAGCTGCACATAATGGCACAAAGGACCACGTTATAATATCCTTCTTTGGACGTTCTGCACAAACTAACAGTTTGTTTAGGAGCAATAAGGGATGGAGAGAGTGGATGGATGGGGTTCAACTGAGGGCAAACTTGGTATCGTCGGAGTTTTTAATTAGGAAGTGCACTCTCTGACTGCAGCTGGAATTCGAGCCAGTTCCGGACACACTCCCATCATTAGGTGTTGGAGGAACCTCTGCCAGTGGTTTGGATCGTGCTCAAATGGAGGACTGGAGAGGTTTGGACGAGGGAACAAGAGGTTTGGGGAGGCAGTTATGTTAAAGTCAGGAATGAGTGTGTGCTGAGGAGCTGGTCGCCGCTGACCGTCCCTCCCACGCTGGTACCTTCGAGCACAAAGTACTTATTGCCTTTAGGGAGGAAATCCAATTTAAAGTAAAATATTGACAAGGATAGAGCGGCTTTTTGAAGCTTGTGCCTATTTTTCTTCTTTTAAAGGTCATCATAATTGCTGGAGTCTGGACCAGGACAGGACAACTTTTTTGGGGCAATTAAAGTGAGTTCTGAAGCCTTAAAAATGTGTTTTCTAGCTTGTTTTTTCCTTTAAAGCTGTTTATTATGACCAAATAATCTTCTTTCTCATTGTGACAAACCCACAGAGATGTCTCTTACCCTGCAGCTCCCCTCTGTGGAGTGTTTCTGGTGTCTTTCAGCTCATTGTTTTGGCCGCTTCATTCTCGCTGCATGCAGCTGTTTCAGCTAAAGCCGCTGTACACAACCTGCCGAACACAAAACTGCAGACCGACACATTTAGCAGGTAGCTGACGAGCACGGTGCAACATTTAGTAGCTAATGAGCCAGATATTTCCCTCAGGAGGCGGCGGAGTGATAAACAGAGCTGCTCGTCCCACGGCCACAAACCAGACTCTCAATATGATGCTCGAGCTGACTTGTGTGTCAGCAGAGGGTGTGATCACACGCTAACGGGTTAACTTTTTTACTTCCACCTCACCACATTTCCCTGCAGACGCCCAAAATAAAGCATGAACCTGAAAATGAGCATAATGTCAGTCACACGTGTAGAGGCGGGGAAATGTTAGCGGCGTAAAAAACGGATCTCACATGAGAAGAGAGAGAACAGTGTTTGAGTTTCACAAGTTTTCCTTCGACACACTCTGGATTCGTGCATCTGGCGTTTGAGCTGACTGTGTCGGATAACGATTGCGCTCCACGGACGCCGCGTGCATGCTAAACACTCGGCACATCCTCACGCCGGTGAGTCTCCACCACCGCGGTTATTCCATCCAGCTCATGAATAACTCAGCCACTTTTTCTCATGTTTAATTCAGGCTCAGAAAAGCTGTTGACACACGCTTTATGCCAACTGCCCATCGCGTTTATTACACTTTTATCACCACTTTGAGAGGAAATGAAGTGTTGCAGCGTGTTCAAGGTGTGATCGTTACAAAAACGACTGTGTCAGCGATGGGAATTCCTACCTGCTCTTTCTGCCGGCTTATTGGAATCGCGTTATATTAGATCTAATTGGCTCGCGCGAAAACTGCTTGTGTGTGTTTCCAGACACATGAGTGTGTAGAAACGGCTTCTCCCTCTTGTGTTTCCATACCTGCTGTAAAAACGTCCCACGGAAGATGAAAAGCCGAGGCAAAAAAACGGAGCGTTTCTAAGATGAAATGATAGCGTCGGCACTTCTTCATGTCTTCACATGTGCGTAGCTGCAGCCGGGGAGACTCAGCTAATGTATGGATATTGTTCTGCCTGGGTGGGCAGAGGACCTGGAGGTAATCTCTGTCACGCAGCTGCCACCAGCGGCGGATAAACTAGCGCCGGTTAAACGATGGCTGAACCCGAGTGTGGGGGATTTGTCTGTGACACAGGTGTCATATTTAATACCCTCATATATCAATAATTGGCTGGAGGAGAGCAGGAAGGAGCCATATGTGCAGGAAGGGCTCAGACAGATCCCTGAAGATAATCTTGTGTACATTTAAAAGCCCATTTGCCATTAGTCGGTCGGGCTCTCTGCGGGGGCAACAATGAAATAGCTGCACACCGCACGGAGCCAGCACTTACTCTCGCGAGGCCAATAAGATTGTTTATCGCCGCGCGACCTTTGACCGCACAGGCAAATAGCAACGAGTGAAAATAATGGGAGTTATAATGAAGACGAGATCCCCCCCGATGCTTTTATTCTTTTCTCTCTCCACCTCACTGCCTTTATTATAATGAAACACACATTTTTATCTAACATGCGTAGACTCGATTCACTTACAGATATAGAAAAAAAAAATGAGAGTGTGAAGTAGAAAACACATACAGAGCTGTAAATCTCTCCGCGATGCATCAGGGATGACCTCAAAAAGTCCGCTGGAGTCGGGATGACGGCGTCAGGTCGACGACGAGGCGTGAAGGAAGTCGCCTCCTTTCATGCGTTTTTTTCTTTTCTTTTGATCAGATATCAGAAACATTTAATAGCGTGTGTAGCGGCGGTATCTTCCAGAAACGTACACTGTATTCCTGGAAAAAAATATGACAGTCGGACACCACTTTGTTATCACTCAGAGACTAATTACACGTCCAATTCCCCCCTCATCCTTTTCTCCCTCCTTTCCAAACCACACATCCATCTCCTCTTCCATGGACAGTTATAGACACACACACACACACACACACACAGTGTTAAACGCCTTATTTTCCTTATCTGTCTTCTGAGCCGACGCCGCTGCACCTCCCCAGCCACACTGCAGTCAGATGTCTGGCTGCCTCCTGCCATTTCTCTCACTAATTTAAAGCTACTGTATGGATTCCTTCAATGTCCCCGGGCAGATTTCTCCTCCTCTCATCCCCCCCGCTCCAATCAATCAATCACGCTTAATTGCTCAATTACTCCAGTGAAAAAGCTAAAGGAAGGGGAGAAGGAGAGGACATTCTGTCAGCTTGGACTGCTCAGTCTCCTTCGGTAAACAGACACAGGCTGGAGTGATAAAGTATGTCCTCCTAGAGGACGTCAGGGGATGAGAGTCACTAATTAATCCAAACATTAGGCAAGCAGGGGATTTTTCACAGGCGTCAGACTCTCTCACTGTCACACAGAGCGGCTGAACAACAGGCTCCTGCAGCACAGTGTTCGACCACAACGTCCGAAAGTTATGAAGACAGACAGACGAGAAGATCGACACGACTTGTGTTTGTTTTTGTGTGCGGAGCTGGAGGCAGGAGGTGAATAGCTTAGCTTAGCATAAAGACTGGAAGCAGGCAGAAACAGCTGACCTTTAAAAGCTCGACTTTAAAATGCAACATCTCTTAAAAGAATAAATGGAGGTCAAAACCCAAAAACATGAGCGGTCAGACAATAGGTGGGATTTTAAAGACTTTTTTTTCAAAGCAAAGTTAACTTATAAGGTATTTCTTCAATTCTGACCAGCTTCTACTTGCGTGACAAGAGTCGGGAGTGACTTGTTTTTTAAATTATGTTCCTTAAGTTAATTAACACACATGTGACGTGCTTATGACACCTACGTAACTTCTGCTGGGGAAGTTGAACTAGTTATTAAAGCCCAAACTTTGATATTTTCCAAACCCTAACCAAACCGCAACCACCAACATCTCGCCAAAAGTCAAAGCATGTCATTATGTTTTAACTGTTTGTAGGCAAGCTTTATTTATGAAAGTGTAACCGGATAAAGCTGCCATATTTGACTCGGGTGATAACTGACAGATATGATGGTCAAAACTACAAACATCAAACCAAAGATGTAAAAAAAGTGAATGATCTTTTGATGTCAGTGCTGGAGTTTCATCCAGACACCACATGGAACATCCCAAAACAACTTTCTTTATTATTCATTACAAGAAGAACCAGGAAATGATCCCAGAGCCCAAACAATAAAACATCAGTGAGCTCATGTTGCGCTCACAAAACGTGGGAGCAGAGCGAACTCTTCTGTCTTGTTCTCGTCTTCTGGGAGACAAATATTTTGAAACTCAAACGTCTCAGTGTTGCGTGAAGTTTCATGATTATTCACTCAAACTGTCATCAGACACAAATGTTGTCACGGAGGAGAATGCATCGAGGAACAGCTGCGGGAGCGAAGCAGCTGGGCCTCTGCGGACGTTATTGCGGGCCGTCGAGTCGGGCCCGAAGTCCTCCCGCCGTTTGATGAGCCCGTTAGTTCTTGTGCATGGCTGCACCTCGCTCTGCTGTGCTGGCATCCCCGGACCGAGACTCTAATGAGACGCTGGCACTCGCTTTTATTAATGACCGCATCCCCTCAGTCATAAAAGTGACACTTCCAAGATAAGCATCCTCCGAGGCAACGAGGTCATTCAGCTCATCAGCGGTACTGGGTGGCTGTGTGTGTGTGTGTTTCTGTTCTGTTAAGTGTTTTGATGCTGCAGTGAGTTACACACCGCTCTGCTTTGCTTACTTAATCCTTAATGTGCATACAACATACGCTCGTTTGTCATATTCCCATTAAAATAAGAAAACACAAGCTTTTTCCCAACAGAACCTCCTCAGTGAGTAAATCTACGGGAATGTGCATGTCCTTGTCTGTTGCTCCCATCTACACAGACCCGTATTAATCCTTTGGGTGATGTGATTTATCCCCCGTCTGTCCTTCGCGCCGCACTAAGTGGAAGATACATTGGACTCAGGGTGGGATTTCTCTCAAAACGCCCTTTTTCCTCTCGGTCCCTCGGTTCAGCATCTGTTCTCCAGGGTGAAACAAAACAAGGAGAGGAGGAGCAGAAGGGATCGCGGAGATGACAGAAGACGGAGAGTATGAGGCATTAGAGGAATTCTAAAGAGCTGGATGGGGAAAATGAGCATTTATTCATCGGGGTTGGAGGGTCATGAAAACAGTTTTTGTACCCTGAAACCTCCGTCTATTCACTACATGACACGGGGAGGAAGGAAAAAACATCACACTGGACTACAAGCGGAGTATAATTCTTCTCCGTTCAGGAACAAATTAAGTGTCTTGGACGGCGTCCAGGAGTCCTCCTGCACTCCGCGATTGCAGCGCTTGTTAATTGATTTTCAGCCAGGCACGACGTCAAGAAAAAAATTACGCAACAGGATTAGGGCCAACAAGGGGGCCCGGGGGCGCTCGCGGCTGTAGGTGGAGAGACCTCCAATTAAATCTCTTCTCGGCAGAGTGGAGTTTGGTGGGTGCTGTTAATAATGTAGCGTCTTCTATTTATTCCCAGTCTGTGTGCATCAGAGACGAGGAGGAGAATAAGCAGCCCAGTCGCCAAAATGTTGGTATTTTTTAAATTTCTGCAAACCAAAGATACGTTAAACGTATTCAGACTGTATAAATATTCTTGTAATGTCAAAGCTGAACGACCTGCAGGAGGAAAAACAGACCAAGTAGTTCCGTTAATTAAACCTGACCAAGTCATTCTGGTGCCTAAACCCAACAAAGTAGTTCTGGTACGTAAACCTGACCAAGTGGTTCTGGTACCTAAACCTGTCCAAGTGGTTCTGGTACCTAAACCTGTCCAAATGGTTCTGGTAAGTAAACCCAACAAAGTAGTTTTGATACGTAAACCCGACCAAGTGGTTCTGGTACGTAAACCCGACCAAGTGGTTCTGGTACGTAAACCTGACCAAGTATTTGCTGGTCCCTAAACCTGACCAAGTGGTTCTGGTACCTAAACCCAACAAAGTAGTTCTGATACGTAAACCTGACCAAGTATTTGCTGGTCCCTAAACCTGACCAAGTGGTTTTGGTACGTAAACCTGACCAAGTGGTTCTGGTACCTAAACCTGTCCAAGTGGTTCTGGTAAGTAAACCCAACAAAGTAGTTCTGATACGTAAACCTGACCAAGTATTTGCTGGTCCCTAAACCTGACCAAGTGGTTCTGGTACCTAAACCCAACAAAGTAGTTCTGATACGTAAACCTGACCAAGTATTTGCTGGTCCCTAAACCTGACCAAGTGGTTCTGGTACGTAAACCTGACCAAGTGGTTCTGGTACGTAAACCTGACCAAGTATTTCTGGTACCTAAACTTGACCTAGTAGTTCTGGTACGTAAACCCAACCCAGTAGTTCTGGTGCCTAAACCCAACAGAGTGACAAGAAACTGTATAGATACAGAAAAAAATAAAGAACTTTGTGTGTAAATAAAAAAGGAACAGTATTATGATACATTTCAAACACAGTAAATAACCAATTAAAAGACATCAATTTGCTCCAAATGCAGTTTTCACCCTTGTTAAATTAATCTGAAATTAAGGAGCTGGAACGACACCAACACATTAATATCAGACAAACATTCTGAGACGGTATTTAAACATTTATAAGCGTGAAACCACCAGATACTTTAAACGAGATGTCGAGACATTTTCCAGACACGTTTGCAGCAACAAAACCTGATATTTCTTGAAGATTTCCAGATGTGTTTGTGGCGAAGAAATCAAGCACTTTAAGCCAAAACATGATTATTTTGCTAAACCTAACCAAGTGCCTTAACGTAACGTACCTTGCCAAACAGCCCTGCAGTGTTTCCTCCTCACGCTTTAGATCCACCGACTTGTCAGGCGCTCGGATGGAGGGAGGGAAAAAAAGAGGCGAGGAGAGGAGGAAAGTGAAATTGAGAAGAGGATGAGCAATGAGATGTCTTTAGTCTGGCTGCTATTATCATCATCCGTTCAGTGGTCATTACCACCTTGGGAGTCTGCTGTCTGGACCAAAACCACTGATGGAGGAGGCCGACGGAGCAGCTGCAGACAGAGCTCATCCCACCTCTGCAGGCTGCCACTTATCAACGGGCGGAGGAAGAGGAGGAGATGGAAGAACAGCAGAAGTGGAGCCGGGAAAAAAAAAAGGGAGAAGAGAAATGCGAGGACGAGGAGAGGGAAGGTGTAAAAGAGAACAGGTTCACCGGATTTGAACTAATCACACCTACACTGGCTGTCAGCAAATAACGGGAGGAGGAGGACAAGGAGGAGGAAGGTGAAATTAAAGAGTCATAACGGAGCGGCGGGGAGGCAGAACATATAGGAGGGGAGGTGAGAACGAAAGGAGGAGGAAGAATCACGAGGAAGAAAATTACATTAGGGGATGGCTCCATTGTGTTTGAACGCATCACGCCCACGCAAGCTTTTAGCAATCAACAAGAGGAAGAGCTAAATGGTCGGAGTGGAGGAGGAGGAGGAGGTGAAATGGAACGAGGAGAAAAGAGGCAGAGTAGGAAAAATTGCCCACAGTGTTTTTCGTGCTTAGTTGAAAATTCTTGGCTTTTACAGACACTGTGAGTCTCTCGTCTGCTGATGATAGTGTGAGCACGAGATGGAAGAAATACAAATTACACTGACGCACTGTGATCTGAACTGCAGCAGGGCGGCGAAGTCTCAGCTTAAACTCTCCTGTTCATCTGTCTTCATGAGTGTAATGAAAATGTCAGGGCGTCATGATGCTTTTGGGCTGGACTGAGTGCTAAGAGGATGTAAGTAAGGTTAACAAAAAGAGAGATGACGTGTTTTTGCATGATATTTTGTTGAAGCACAGCAGCGGTTCACAACCTTTTTCTGTAACATACAGCGTCAGAATCCCGTCTGATGAACTCACGTACTGATTCATCAACACCTACACTCACGTGCGTTTTCACTTGAAGAAGAAGAGTTTCTTTAAACTTTACATTTCTTTATGTTCCATTTTCAATCTTATCTCACTCTAGTTAGGTTCACAAACAAAAAAAACACATATTTTTGCTTAAAATACCTGTTTTGGTCGCCGCAAACACGGCAGGATCTGCCCGGTGAGGTCCTGCTTGCAAAAATTGAAACACCATGTTCCCTTCATCAAAAAGCAACACATCCTCGCTCCAAAGTGACTGAACAGATCGATTGTCAGCGTGCCTCAAAAACACACATACTGTCTGTCAAAACAACCTCAGGAACAGCCACAGAAAAAAAAAGTTCTTGGTTAACTTGAACAAAACTACTTGCAAGAAAAATACTTGGTGTTAGGTTTACAACAAAATAGCACGATGAGGCCTTCAATCACTACATTACATATAAATATTTTGTTTTAACTTTTGTGCAAAAGCATAATTACTACGAAAGCGGCACTTTTAAAATTTACCGTATTTTCGTTTTCCGGTCCAGCTCATTTTTAATGGGAGTGCTACGGTCACTTTAGCGATAGCATCAAAATCTCTATTTTTAAAACACTAAGAAGACTCGACACAACATGAAACTTTGCTCGTAGTATCACCAGGGTCTCTACACATGAACACGAGCATTGAGAACATTGTTTGTGTACACAGAGTTACTAAAAAGAAGGTTTTTGAACAACTCACGTTAGCAGCAGCTTGTTCCGCTCGCCGCCGTCCTGCCAGTGGAGAAGTGTCGATCTCAGAATGTGAAATAACATTTGTTGTTGTGTTGTCAGCGAAAAACAATATTGACCTGGAAGTTGAAAAATGAGCCTCATATAAGAAACAATACTAAAATCAAAAGCCAGAAAAGTCACGTGAGATCTTGCGTGGATAGTTGTTGCCGGAAGACAGTAGTTCCACCTTAACTGTCCTCCAGGTTACGTCACATTCGGAGATCGACACTTCTCCACTTGCAGGACGGCGGCGAGCTTGTAGTCCATTTCCTGTCACCTCCTACAGCTGTAATGACTCCAACTAAACATAATATGGGTATAATTTTCAACCTATAGGGTCGTTTTCTTTGGCAGGACGGACTGCAATAATATTCTGTAGTTTCACATTTACAAATATTGAAACACGGTCTTGAACCGTGGTCACTGGCTTGGCAGCCATCTTACTAGAAACTCCACCTCCATTCCCTCTTTCCGCCTGCTGATGTCAAGGTCAGGATGTAAACATGTAACGTGAACTTGTCAGCAAACTCTCCACGTACCCTGCGGCACCGTAGAGTCTTAATTTGCCAACCAGTACGTGAAATGCTCCGTCCTCGTCTGTGTGTGCTGCACAACAAGACGCAGATATCACAATATCGTCTGGTATCAATTCTCTCTGCTCTGGAAGTGAGACGGAGGAGTCGTGGCAACAAACGAGCGTGATTTCATTTGCCCCGGCTGGTTTCTCTTCTCTTATTAGTAAATTTTCGGGGGAACAGACGGAGACGGTTGTTTCAAAGTGCAGCGCCTGGAACTCCGCAGGCGCCACAGCAACTCAACAAGTCCGGCCACTTTTATGTATCTCCAAGACATACAGTTGTGAGTTGTTTCCTCTACACAAGCCGGAGGGGAAAATCGAAGGAAAATAGCTCGGATTGGACAATAAAACAGAGTGCTGATGTTGGCGGTCTTCTCTTACGGGGCACTCTGTCTCTGGTTTTCTCCCTCCCTCCGTCTGCTGTTTCCTTTTCTCTACCAATCTTGTTCAATGCCTAATACGTTCGCTGTCCTCCAGGTTGGGTTTCAGTGTAAGACGATCGCTTCGACCACGTTGTTCTTCTGGTGCAACTACTTAGACGTGAGCAGCACCATTTATTTCCTCACCATATACAGAGACCATCTCCCTCCCTCCGTCTTACTCCTATTACAATTATTTAATTAAATCGTACCCTGAGGAGTTTTCTTGTTCATTCATTTACTGTGAACACAATGCATTGTGGGTATCCTGCAGGCCTAAAGAAACAAACCCTTCAAAACATTTGGAACAACAAGCATGCAGAATATATTTTAAACCATCTTTGTTTTTATAGTTGATTGCTTATTCTTCACTTGTTTAGTTTCTGGTCACATTACTGTCACGATAAAGGACAAATCGATCAATCAATCCAAAGAAAATTAAATTTTTAATGATCAGTCGTTTCAGTCATTATTTGCGCCAAAATAATCAAAGATTTGCTGGATCCAGCTCCTTAAAATTTGAGGATTTGCTGCTTCTCTTTGTCATTTATGACAGTAAATGAAGAGTCTTTGGGTTTTTGGACTGTTGGCTGTGTTGGAAGACGTCACTTAGAAAGTCACTTAAAATAAGTCTAGTGAACAAACGATAACATGTTTCCAGTTGCAGCTACAGATGTTTACCTCTGGGTAATGAGGATGTTTTTAATAAACATACTCACAAAATCAAAATTTGTTTTCCAGATAATAAACCCTCGTAGTAACTGTAGCATGATTTAGGGTTTTTATTAACTGAAGGTACTCAAAGTAAAGTCAAAGTCAAGGTTGGAGAAATATTGTGATGTTGAGTCAAGTGACTTTAAGCAAGACACAGTTAACTCAAAAATAATATTCAGCCCAAATCATCATCCTTCCTGATCCTTTACTGACAGATCTTCATCTTTTTTCCAATCCAACCACCAGAATAAATATCAGCAATATATACGTCAGCAAACCACGGAGATAAATCTTTGTTTCTTTTCATGCTGGTGCCCACGGTCCGGTTAGGTACAGGCACAAAACCCATTTGGTTTTGGTTCAGGAGAGATATTTCAGATCATATTTGTCTTGATTTGGCTCAGTGGACACGAACAGGACGGGAAAATGTCCCAGTATCTCGTTAAAAACACGATGAAACGCCAGCATGAACAGTGGTGTCCGGCTTGGCAGCTGTGTAGACCAGCTGTAATGCCTCCACCTGACGTTTAATTCAGTTTATCAGCATGTAATGTGAACAAGATATGACACGCATTGTAGAAATGTTGATATGATACGTAAAAAAACTTACTTAAATGTCACAGTTGTGTTCAGGTGACTGTGCAGGACTCAGGTGTAATCACCCTGCGTTCCCCCAAACGTCTCATCAGTGTCTGTTGAGTCCAGTCCAGAAGCTTAAACTTAATTAAATTGATCCTGGACGATGATTATAATGAAATATATTTGTCAGGGGACATGAGTTGTATATAAATGTAATTTCGAGGAGAGATTTGTAATCCAAAAAAAAAATACAAATGAGTTGGCACGCTCACCAAAACATCGCTCCAACAAAACTGCCTGTCGGTGCATTTTTTTAATAGTTCAAAACGCAAATAAATGTGAAGAATTCATGTAAATTAACCACAACAGGCGGGTGATGTTTGGTCCTGACGGTGTGTGTTTCCTCCATCATGTTCTCGGGTTGTGCATCAAGGAAAGAACAATACAGCACTTTCTGGGAACAACCTTGAAATAGCCAGTAACCGTTGTGACACACTCAGCTGAATCGTCTCGCACCTGAACGCCACAGCGGCTATTCCACGGGAGTAATGTGTTGCAGGCGCTGCGTGGAAGCAATCCACCATCAGTTTACTGTCGCCGCCTCCGTGGAGATTTTTTTTATTTCCTGGTAAATTAAAGTATTTGTGAGGCGGTGATGCAAGGCCACGCTGTGACTGAGTCACCAGCTGACGCAGCGGCTTGAAAGAAGCTGCTGTCTGCTTTATGTTCCGACGTCTCCATCAACAGCTGGGAATGTTTATTTCTGCACGAATCATCGCGGAGGTCAATTTTTTATTTATTTTTTTAATTCCCGAGATGAGCCGTTAGCCGGAGAGAATTGTTGACTTACAAAACTTTTTTTCGTCAGCCGTCGTGGTTTCCTGAGCGGAAAGCGGCTCTTATCTGGTGCTACAAGCTGTTCCGAACAAACGCTCGAGTTTGGAGCCCGTATGGTTCCCCCGCCGCTCTCGCATCCCACCGATTCGGAGAGAGCTTCCCCTTCCCCGTGTCAATTCGCGAGATGGCATCAGCTGGCGCGTTGCATAAAAGCCGACGGACGTGAGCACAATGTTGGTGCGACGCCGCGGTCCTCAGGCAAAACAGCAGTGGCACCGCGCCTAATAGAGACATCGCCGAGGCCTATTAGCACAGATGGTTGTCATATGTATGCAAATAAGGAGCAAAGTGAATCACGTAGCCCCATCAGCACCACCTGTCTGCCTCACACAGCTCCACCAGAATCCCCCCTTCAGCATCCACACACACACACACACACCATCTACCCTCCAAATCCCTTTGGAGGGACGAGTTTGTTCTCTCCAATCAACAGCTGTATATAAAAAAAAAACAAGAGCAGAGACATTAACATGACATTAATCATCATTTTGTTCCTTTTTCAAGAGCAGACAGGAGGAGGCGGGACTGGCAGACAGGGCTGATGGACAGGAACAAGCGGGATGGCGAGGAAAAGGGCAGATCGCTTGTTCTTTGTCTTTGTGCGGGACGTGTTGAGGGAGTGCTCGCCGCGGTGACGTGTTAAATGTGGGTTTTGTGGTCAAGGAGCATCACGCCCGAGGGAGTTGGCGCGCTGCCCGTTTCCTCTGTGTGTGTTTTCGGAGGGAGTGCATGCGATTATACCTTCCTATAGGTTTCTGGCGAGCGGAGGAGTTCCTCAGAGCCTCCCGTGGCTTTAATGCTCACTTTCTACAGCTGCCAGTCAATATTTCCTTTACATGACAAAAGAAACGGCCCCTTAACGGCCTCACGACTGAGGACGAGTCGACGTGTGGTGAAACTGTTTGGTCCTCTAAACTCAGAAGCACTAAGTCTACAGCCGTGCCAGCAGCTCTGTGAGGTGTTTTATCCACTTCAGTGTGTTTGTGAGTGTTGCAGTCGTAATGTAGAAACAACACGGGCGCTATAAAGAAGATGCATTGGACTACAAAGTCCAGACTTGTTGCTGCAACTATTTGTTCCCTAAAACCACAAATATATTGCTTTACCTGACTTGTTATCAGGATTAATGACAATAAATAAACTAGTCTAGGTCACAAACATGGACAGAAAGAAACATTGTATATGTGTGCAATACTGGAATTCGTTAAAAGTTTCTTACCATCAATTAAACATTTACTCTCGTCCTCCAGGTTCCTACAAGTCTGCAAGTCATGCACCAGAATATTTGCTGACTTTCTGCTGAATTTCCCCAGTTGGAAACTCTATATTGTGATTATTCAGACACAACAAATGAGCTTAATGCACACAAAAATGCTAACATGCTGACGTTAAGCAGGTAGAGAGGTTTACTGTCTCAGCACGCCAGCATTTTATATTCTCACAAATTGTTCCTTTAAAGTGAAACTCTCGCCAAAATGCAACCAAGGCTTTTTTTGTTAATGTACCCGAGTCAAACCTTCGTGTAAAAGCATAATTACGACAAAAGAGGCACTTTTAAGATTGTCAATGGGAGTGCTACGGGCACTTTTACGCTAGCATCAAAATCTCTATTTTTAAAACTCGACACAACATGAAACTTTGCTCGTAGTATCACCAGGGTCTCTACACATGAACACGAGCATTGAGAACATTGTTTGTGTACACAGAGTTACTAAAAAGAAGGTTTTTGAACAACTCACATTCACAAAAACACACCATTTTGGGCAGAGTTTCACTATAAGTTACGTTTCAGCCTGAGGAGGACGTGAATCTGATCGTTTGTTGAGACATTTCACTAAAATCAAAAAATATAAAACTGAAGAGATCGTTGTCGTCAGGAGGATTCGTCCTCTGGGGAACATGAACACGGACCAGCAGACAGACGGACTCACACCGCGCGGCTGAATCTGCTGCTGATGTCTAACTTTTCAGGTTTGCATGTGAAAAAAACGTCTCCTTCTTTTTCATTACCCGTCTCGCTGTGGAGGATTAGTAATGACCGGGAGTAATCCCACGGGAACGCTGTTTTGATAACACCATTCTGCTGGTATTCCTGAAGGAGTGCCAGCGAAGCATTGCCAGCAGATGGCTTGGCGTTACTATTGAGACTGTGGTTTCCCACATTCCACTGTAGTAAGTAGTATGTGAGCTGACATTTTGCAGCACATTCTTATTTTGGACGAGCCGGTGTTCGGGTTTTTTTATTCCTGCTGTAAGACTTTGAACAGAGAGAGAATTCCCAGAGGAGAATAATTACAGTATTTTGTGCTTTTCTGTATTTTTTGAAACAGTCCTGTTCAGTCAAAGAACGACATCACAGGAGTCTGTCTTTTGAGGATAAAGTGTGAAAGATCAAAAAACGTCTCCCTTCGTTTGAAACAGAAACCTTCAGCTATTTCAGCATCCTGACAAGAAAATAAGTGGACAGAAATAGAAGAGGTGTAATAAAATAAGAGACGTATTTATTCCCCCCGCTGTCTCCTTATTTTAACTCATCCAACAATGAATCTGCGGATCGTCGTCTCAATTCAATCTCCAAAGATAAGACAAATACGCAACGTCCAGTGTTGCTTATCAGTGGGGAATTAAAGCAAAAGTAAACTTTGTAATCCTGGAGGGTTTAGCAGCTTCACACTCACATTAATCCCGTGTTGAACCAACAAAGAACTTGTTCCACAGGCACAAACCAAGAGAGGATTAGAGCCCAGAAAGACGGGGGATTTAAATGCCGTTAATACGCAGCTAAGGATGTTTTAAGTTGTGTGCTCGGCGCTAACACTTAGGTGCTAAGTGTGATGCACTTGCCTCCCAGTGGTCCACATCAAACCCGCCCACGGACCTTTTTTTCTTTTTCTTTACAGCCCCTGTGGACCCTCTGCCGCGCCAGACCATTTTCTCCCTGGAGATTTATTTAAAGACATTTTAGTGCCACCGATGGCACAAACCACCTATAACACTGACAGCCTGCCAGTGATGAGTCACCGCCTCCATTCACAGCACGGAGGTCCCGGCGTCACCGGGCAGGTACAGCTGGAGACGGCATCAAGGGGGGACGTTAGGAAAATATATATATATAATAATAATAATATATTCGCCATATGTTTCTCAGTACGAGCCAATACCACAGAGCTTTGACTTATTTATCGCTGCTCATTCTCCTTTTTCTCACTCATCATTTAGGTTTTGAGGGTTGTTACTGAATTAAAACCACCAACTCATCAATGCGCCCTCGATTCCAGATGTTGGTGAGACGCGTCCGTCCGATCACACGGAGATTTTACTGGATTTTTGACTCTGGACGCTTTGGAAATCTTTCCTTACGTGACGTTGGTGCAGACATGTTGGATTTGATTTGATCTCCTCGATACAATCGTTAGCTTGTTTGTCCTGAATGATTAGCTCCTGGAGTTTATTTGATCCAATGTGAGAAATGTTCATATCTGACAGGTGCTTTCCAGTCAAAGGCAGCCGGCAAAGAGAAACGTGCAGATCAAAAAGCAGCTCGATAGAATATTTACAGCAGGAACAGTTGTTATCAGTGATGCAACCTGCAGAAATCTGGAGAGCAAATATATATATTAAAAAAAAGTCTGAAAGGATCATTGTTGGTGCCACGATGGAGTTAATCACAGAGCGTAAAACTTCTTTTAAAAAGCGGAGCCTTCATTGTTAACGGTCGCAGGTGGGATTCCTCAACACCTCCAGTTTACTTTGTGGGAATATTTCGAGGCCGCAGCTGAAAAAACACATCAGACACGTGATGAATTGAGCGACTCGCATGTGTTTGACAGCCGCTGGATTTGCAAAGCACACAGAATATCCTTTGACCGGCTTGTCGTCGAGTATTGAACGGCGTGGATTTTTTTTTTTTTTTTTTG
>CAEMYA010000113.1:1139864-1157806 GCA_903131615.1 Diplodus sargus
AGATACCTGTGTAATCACGAGAGTCTCTGGCGCCTCTTGCCTTTTGACCCCAGTTGTATTATCCACTCCACTCCCTCTCCGTCTTATCCAACGTGTGGCCTGAGGAGGACTTGGCAACCCGGGCTGATGGTGGAAGCCATTGCAGGCTCGCTAGCTGACCGACCTTAGCGGTCGGGGATTCCTTTCTTAACACGCAACACCTACGCCGCACAGCGAGACGCATCGTTTAGCATTTGAGTTAAGGAGCAGCAACACCGTCATGCATGACAGACCGTATGTGCTCGTTTTTAAAAAAAAGTTTGATCCCAAACAAAGCAGTAACATGGATACAGCACAAACTCCACCCCGTGCACTTTTCAAGGCCGCGTCCCGTATTTGTCAGAGCGCCGTGGCAGTTGTTTGGCAAAAGCAGCCGGAGCGTGATTAGTCTCATACCTCTCTCCAACGCCTCCAACGTTACAGCGGGAGCTCGGCAGAGTTAATAAAGGAAAGGAGCCCCGAGCCTTCATGTAAAGCAGCTCTGTGGATGAACGACGTCTCAAACTCAGCATAATGGTGCCTTTGTGAGGCGGTGGCAGTAATATGGAACTTCATCGGGCCGACGTGTCTACCGGGGCCAAATTAACTTTGTCATCCAAGTCTTTGTAAGGCGCTCGCTACATTTATCACTTAGCGGGACGTCGAGCTCGCGCGCCAAAAAACACTGTTTGCACATTTTGGGGTGTTTCAGTGTGAGCTTATTAATACGGCTTTGATTGTGTGCGCGTGTGTTATTCTTTGCTCAGAAGCTGAGCTACTGATGTAATGAGCAGAATCACATTCGTTTATTCAGCTCATCTGAAAAAAAACACACACACACGTGGAGAATTCCCCCGACGGTTTCCGCCTGTCTGCTGAGTTTTCCAATCAGCCCTCAGAGCAAACAGTTTACAAATGGGCTCTGCGATGTTTAACAATGAGTCAGAAGATAAGTTAATCAGCCCGATTCCTCGCTACTTCATCGTATCTGGTTTCCCCCCCTTTCTGAATGTATTTGCTCTGAAAGGTAAATAAGCTGCAGAATTATAATCCCTGGATTCATTCGCGGCACGTCACGGCGACCGCAGCCGGTTATTGATACGTCATTAACGCACATTTCTCCAGTGGAGCTGACAGGCTGTCGTAACCTGTTGTCTTTGTAATGAAAAATGACAATCGTGCGCATCCCTTTGATTGATTAGCCCGCGCAATTACTGTCTGGGCCACAGAGCGCCATGAGAAACAGCTCCGCCGCCGCTACGCTGTGTGACATTTTAATCTGCCGGCAGATTAATGGGACGCTGGTAGAGTGGAGAATATTCTGCTATTGATTTTTTTGTTCTGATGAATCAAATGCCTCCGTTTTAGTGACAGGTTTACCATATATCTAGTCAGGTCTGCCAGTGTTTCTGTGTGTGTGTGTGTGTGAGAGAGAGAGAGACAGTAGCTGGAGTGCGAATGAATGATCGTACGACGGAGTTTGTGAGTGTGTGTCGGCATTCCTCACAGCGGCGTCTCCGCTCCGTAAACAGACTCATCAGACGTCCTCCTGTCCTCCGCCTGATTTTCTATCAAACCAGAACCTGTTCGCGTGTTTGTTTGCGGCGCCGAGGGAGTCCTAAATCCAGTCGGAGGTGGAGAAAGAGAAAGAAAAGAGTAAAGAAGAAGAAGGGGGTTCCTCAGCCGTCGCTGATTTACAACCCGACTTTAATTGAGTTGTAAAAATCAAATCCAGAGTTGTTTCAGGAATGCCGAAATGTGATTCACCCCTCCTCCTCCCTCCGACTTGTTTACAGGAGGAGCCCGGCAGTCAAGGACACGGAGAGATAGTGAGCGAGAGAAAGTAAGATAGCGAGGGAGGAGGAGGGAGGCAGAGTGATGGTGGGAAAGCAGGGGGGGAAAGATAGAGGGCTTGTTAAAAGAGAGTGAGCAGGAAAACGAATGGAGACACACGGAGGAGAGGAGGAAGCTGAACTAAGTTTGGCCCATCAGTTACAGGACCTGGCCTGCGCCGCTTCACTCTGATTAAAACCGCCTGTGATTTATATCAACCGGGCGGCCTCGCCACGAAACAAGCGAGCGGTTCTGATGTGTGAGCGGCCCCCACGCTGAAAACCCAGTGCAGCGTGCAGCCGCTGTACAAACTCAGCTCCGAGTTAGCAAAACAGACGCACAGTCGGACGACAAGAGCCGATGTTGAACTTGGACTTAAAGAGGCGAGAGCGGAGGGCTTTTACTGCCCGAACGTTGCGGGGCCTTTAACACATCCACAAACACAAACACTGCATATTTTCCCCTCGCGTAGTGAAAATAAATGATGATGGTGATGATGATGATGATGATGGGGCAGAGTTTCCAGCGGCGCTCGCTCAAAACCCTGTGTCGCGGCGATTGAAGCCGAGGGGGATTTGAGGATTTAAGCGGCGACGAGGGGCTAATTTGCACTTGATTAAGAAAACACACAGTGTAAAAGTCTCTACAGCGACACGAGGGATCCAGAGGAGGAGGAGGAGGAGGAGGAGTCCCCGGCGCTGGTGACGCTGACACTGGAAATAAACGTGGAGACAAGAAACCTGCTCTGAAAGGACTTGAAGTGAAGTACCTTAAAGCAGCTATTATACGTCCATTACGGGTGATTACACTGACGGAGACGCTCCCACAATGCTTAGGACTTTCTCTGATTTCTGTTAAGACGGAGAAGGTAAATATTTATCTCCATCCAATCCCAGAATCATTAAAACGTCGTTAGACAAGAATACAATATTAAAAAAAATCAATAGGAAAGCCATCGTTCATCCGGAACGGCGGTTGCAGCGCGAGCACACGAGACATTTTTATTTTCTAATGCTCCCGCTGAACTCCTGAACCCTCATTATCCATTTTCCACTCGGTCCAAACTATCATTCTCCGCTCCGATCATTTACATATGCATCAGACTGTTATTATTTCTATTATGATTATGAGACCCCTGCCTCACATCCGTTCCAAAGAGCACTTAGGGGTAATTAGGTGTAAAGCTTTGCAGAGACAAATGCCTTATATGCAGCGATACCCGCTCGACTTCTCCGTGTTACACACGGTTGCGTATTGCTGCGGTTTTTCTCTCCACCCTTTCCCATCACTTTTCTCCGTCGCGTCTCGCCCCTTCCCCTCGTTATTCCTCGTTGAGTCGTTGGGAAAGAACAATGCGTCTCATCGCGTATGCTGATTTAACCTGCCTCCAGTGACTCCTCGTGTTTTAATACTCTCCTCTCCAATGTATACAGACTCCGAGATACGAGAGGAGAGGAAGAGCAGAGCGAGTGATTGAGATCGAGACAAAGAAGGAGGAAGAGCAAGAGGGAAACGGACGCACTTAAAACGAGAGACCGCAGATCGAGGCGGCGTTTCAACAGTATTATACGTGAAACTACTAGATAGTTTTCACGAGATTCTAAAACATTTTCCAGTCGTGTTTGTGGCGACCAAGAGACCGCTGCCTGAGGTGGTGCTGCAATAATTGTAAACGTGAAACCACTGGATTAATGTTATTGGATTCCAGGACATTTTTCAGCCACGTTAGTCACAAAAATGAGATATTTCTTTCGCAACGTCAGGACAATTTCCTGCTGTGTTTGTAGCGAACGAGAGACCGCTGTTGGAGGAGGTATATCATGAGCATGAAACCACTGGATACTTTTAACGAGGAACGTTTTCCAGCCATGTGAGTCACAACAAAACTGGAGACAAAGAAGGAGAGGAAAAAGAGCAAAAGCAAGAGAGAGCAGAGAGAAAAGTTTGTAAAAGGTCGCACATGAAACGAGAGACCGCTGGTTGATGTGGCAGTTCAACAATATAGAGCGTGAAACCACTAGATACTGTCGGGAGACGTTGTGATAATTTCCAACTGTGTTTGCAGCAACCGAGAGACCTCTGCTAGAGTAAGAAATTTCCATCATGGTAAGCGTGAAACCACTGGATATTTCAAGTTTGCAAACGGCCGCACATCAAACGAGAGACCGTTGGTTGAGGCGACGTCTGTTTTTATAGACCGTTGGAACATTTTCCAGCTCTGTTGGCGACCGATAGAGATGCTGTTTGAGGCAGCGCTTCAATAATTATAAGCGTGAAACCACTGAGTATTTTTATTTAGACATCAGGAGATTTTCCAGCCATGTTAGTCGCAACGATGAGATATTTCTGTTGTGACGTTTGGATTATTCCCAGCGGTGTTTGTGGCATCCAAGAGACCGCTGCTTTAGGCGGCAGTTCAACAATATTAAGCGTGAAACCACTGCATATGTTTAACAGGACGTCAGCACATTTTCCAGCCAAGTGAGTCACAACAAAAACTGGAGATGGAGACAAGGAAGTAGGAAAAAAGCGTGAGAGAGCAAAGAGAAGGTCACTACGAATTTGTGAGCGATCACACATCTCTCGGCTGTATTAACAGCTGAAAGTCTACGTAATGCTCGTCCCATAAGTCTCCTAATCACCCTTGTAGCTAGATGGAGGGTAAAATACCCTAATCTACTGTATACCACTAATCTGTACACTATGCAACAAGCTCAAGTACACAGGCTAACTAAAGCCATAAAGGACAACAACGTCCCTTTGCTGTGAAAGTAAAAGTAGGTCGGCCATAAGTCCTAATGTCTCCACACTTACACGTCTCCCACCAGAGGCAGCCTGAGCCGACACTGAGGCTCGGTGACGCGCTGCAAAATAGTTTACATTAGAAACATGGCGTTGCATTGAGCCAGATAAGCTCGGTTCAGAGGTCTTCGCAGGGGCTCAGCCTCCCTCTGCTGTCAGTACAAAGCCGAGCTCAAAGGAGGAGGAGGCGAGGACGGGAGGAGGGAAAAATGGTGAGACAGCCGCTAATTAGCTATGCAAATCCCGAGCACGGGTGGATTGAGTTTAGAAATGAAATTGGTCCTTTGGATCTTCTCAGCGTCTCCTCTTCTTTCTTCTAATCTCTGCCAGTGTGACCAGTTAAGCAGGAGTGGCTTGAAATGGTGAACAGAGAGGATGGAGTGGTTTCTTATTAGAGTCGTTCCTTTCCTCAGTCTGACTGTAAGACCCGGGTGAGCAGTTATCCCCACACACATCCAGCAGCCCTCCACCCTCCTCCTCCTCCTACACAACACACACCTAAACACCGGGCTGTCAGGGACTCCAGGTTTCATCAGTTTTCTGTCCATTACAGCCCAGTGTTCCCGCGGGGCCCCTCAGCAGAAAGTCTGAAGCTGTTGCTGCTCGCTTCTGCAGGAAAACACTAAGACGTGTGTGTGTGTGTGTGTGTGTACCTTATATAGGTACGGCACCAACCTTCACAGTTGCCAGAATAAATATTGGCATTTTTTCCTTCTGCAATATGGACTAATGACCACAAATGTCATGGAAACAGTAATAAAGCATTTAACTAATTGTGCAATAAATATAGGCATTAATAAATTAGTTTACAAATTAATGCATTAATCTAAACTACTACTAGTAATTAATTATTTGACATTTTAATGGGCAGACTTCCGCCGACCGAGCCGGCTAACTTCCGGGTTTAGCACCCGGCTAATTTGATTGGGATGAAATAATTTAACCGTGCAGCTGTTCTTGACTTTCCAAATGTTATTGGGCCGAATGGCGGCAGTTATGGCAGGGAAACGAGAAATAAAAAAACAGACCCTTCTTTCACAACGTTAGCTTACAGGAACAAGTGTTCACATCATCACGTGACGATGGTGTTAAACTGTTAACGTTGGGCTTCGAAGCCTCTTTTCGTGGTTGCCAAACCTTCAGGACATCTTCTAGCCATGTTTGTGTCGTGTCAGATCATAAGACAGAAAATAGAACCAGCAGAAACATAAAGCTGCAACATAAAAAAGTGTGAAGCTTCTCATATTTTTGGGGTTTGCAGCACGTTGCCGACGTTTACTCTGGCGACCGTGTTGCAATAACACACACTGAGCATCTGATATTCCAGCTTCTGCTAATAACAGATTTTTAAAATGCCGAACCTCAAAATGATTTCCAAGCTGACCAAACGTGTAATCTCAGTTATTCTACGACACAATGCATAATTCCACGACGCAAGGCCGTATCTAACAACTTAATTTCACAGTCAAAACTGTTTCATCGTTTGTGCCAAGAAGTCATTAACCTCAAACGGCGTGGCTGAAATCCTAGCAGAGGCTGCGGTGGGTTTTTTAGGGTCCTCGAGGGCCAGGGGTTAGAATTAAACCATGTAACAAGCCAAAATGTGGCTGTACATTAATAAAAAACTGGCCAACTCAATTTTCCCCCCCCTCGCGCCTAATCCTTAATACTTTAGGGTACTGTCTGAGAAACAAGCCCAGCTTTGTAATAAAAAAAAAAGGCTTAAATCCCGGCGGTTTTGAAAGAGCACGTTGTTGCCCTCTCATAAAAGCTCGAATGTAATTGGACCAGTGCGTGTCCTAACCCCGACAGATCAAAGGTTAGCAAAGCAGGTACTCATTTAGCATGTCAGGGATTAGCTGGCTCAATACACTGGTTTGGCACGGAATATGTGTCTGGATCAAAGTTATGTCCTTGTACGTGACTTGTAATTAGGTTTTTTTTGGGGGAGAGGAGAGAGGAGAGGTATTTCGGGGGCTGACGTTGATGAGTTAGAGCTGTGCATGACACAAGGCAGCCCCGGTGGAAAGCCTTCGGGTTTGTTTAGGGAGAGCTGACATCCCTCCAAGTTGCCACATCGCAGCGTTTGGAGACGTTCCATCTGCCCGCGCCACTGCACGCTCATGCAAGTAATAAAGATTGATTTAAGTGTAATATAAACTGTGTTATGTGGCTTGGGCACAATGTAAACCTCGGCTAAATAGAAAATATAACCGCAGCGTTACACAGCCTATCTTACTCATAACACATGAAATGTTCGCTCAAACACGTTCCTTCGCCTTTTCCGAAGACGTCCCTCCAACCCGACATGTTTGTTTTAACCATACGAAGTAAGAACGCTGCCTCTAATTCTATTATGTGTAACTATTAAACAATTTAAATGGCGGCAGTTTATGCTCCACGTAGTTAAAATGATTGGGTGTGAACTCACAACATCAGTTTTTAAAGCAAACACTGAGTGTATGAGAAATGTTGAGCTCATTATTTAAATAAAGATTGCAGGTTTATTATAATCAGCGTCTTATTTTTATAGTTACAGACTTTATTTCTCTTGGTAATAAAAACATTATTCACCAAATTGTTTATCTGAGGTCAGAGAACTGATGGCAGCGCTGCTCAAAAGAAGTCCAAGGAAATTATTCCCCAATCTGCTCATTGATTTAGTTCAACTTGACCTGACCTTCTGTGCTTAACGTGATTGTGCATACTCACAGTTTTTCTTGCACAAAATGGATTGTTTTGGAATTGTTTGAGATACTGGTAACTGCTGAAACTATATTTTTTCACCTAATAAGATTTAAATTACAAGGTAGTATGTTCACTTTGTTCAGCGTCCTATAGTTTAACACAGAGCTCAGCTGATTGCAGGTATTTCAAACTGGAAGAAAAAACATTTTGACCTTGTGGTGGCGCTTGATTCAGAGTCAGGGGGTCATAAAAGTTATTAAAATGCATCATGCACGCTGCAAATATTATATCAATTCATCCAAAAATCCTAGCTGATGAGACGTTGTAGCTTAAAAGGTTAATGTAGCTAAACATTAAGGGTGCAATATGTAGGAATTGTCTAGAACTGCTCAACTGTAGCTGCTGTTAGCTAGTTAGCTTGGGACAGTTGTGTTGGACCAGCACTGGCTAGCTGGTTAGCATGCTAACTTCAGCATCTCTGCGACATAATACAAACACGTCATGAAGCTGAAGATATACATATTTCTTACATATTGTACCTTTAAACAATAAAATACCCAGCCTTGGTCAGCTGTGGGGCCAGGGGGGGTTCTAGGGGGGGCCAACATGTGCCCCCTTAACTCTGAGTCCAGACCCCCCTGTGGCCCCCCAGACAGGGACTCTGCATTAATAATACAATGACAGATTTCTTGTAATGATTTTGTACTAAAGGGAAAAGCGGAAATAAAGTGTCTCAGCAGTTTACTAATCAAAATTGTTGAAATTGTAAACACTGTTTTGTCTGAATGAGGGATTTGTCTTTTTTCCCAGGTTTGTATGTGCCCCCTAACAAAAAAGCCGGCCCCAACTTGGCCCCCCTTTTAAAACCGGTCTAGACCCGTCACTGTGTGGGACCAAGGCTGGGTATTAAACATTAAAAAGCACCTCACTGTTACTGTTTGTGTCGCTGAATATCGTGTTCTGATACTTGAGTTGTGGAAACAGCTTATAATCAAAGCTAAAAGCGTCTCTTTAATGGCACAAATTCAAATCCACAAAATATAATAATACGCTCGACTTTGTCTTCTACAGCAGCCGAGTCAACAGTAGAAACAGTTCACCATCACATGAAGTAATGAGATGTTACGGAGCGTCTGCAGCTCCGTCAGGCTACAAGCTACTTCTACAATCAGAGGTGATACACGACCATCCTAGAAATAAAAAAAAATAAAGAATAAAAAAAGCCTTACCCTTCCTTTGCCCTGCCCGGTAAGTATATGGCAGCGCACATTTTCAAAGGCAAGACGGTAAATCAGCTGTGAAGGCCGTGACAGCTGAGGATGTGTGTGTGTGTGTGTGTGTGTGTGTGTGTGTGTGTGGACACACACCCGGACTGGGTGTGGTGTCTAAGTCCTGCAGACGAGACAGGGGATTCATCCTGTCTGACTGCAGCTTATCACTGGACTGGCTGTCACCTAATGAGATATCAGCAAACCCTGCGTTTAAAGATGTGGAGGACAGAAAACACGTGACGTAAACTGCGGACCCCCGTGATTCTGTCTGGACGGGTTCAGAGACTCTATAACAATGTCTGAGCTGCATTAAAGCGTATTTGCAACGTTATTTTGTTCTTTACCGCTTCAGATTTAGCAGTTATTGCCACTTCCTGCATCGACAAACAGCTGAGATCTGTCATGTTAAAGACGAGGATGCAGGACTACAAACGCTCGGAGTCCAACGAGTCGTGTCCCGGCGCTGATCCTTCTAATGCCCAAACCACAGTGACAATGAGCGACAGTCCAGATTCAAAGGGATCCTCCATTAGCCCTCTTTGTGCCTGAATCCATCTCCGCATTCCTCTGTAGGCCGGGGGGTGTCAGGGGGTGATAGGCTACGCTAAATGTGATGCATTAGGTGCCGGTGGGTAAACAGAGGCTACCAAAGATGTTATTGGTGGCCTCTACGACAGGATCTAATGGGGGATCCACATGGAGACTAAGGCTGCAGCATGTCTGTGGCAGTTTTCGGGGGATTACTGGCGTTGAAGGGCATTCTTTCCAAAGACATGGAGGACTAAAAAAGAGGGACGCCGCCAACTGCAGCGAGATCCCAGTTGATGCAAAAAACGCCCCCAAAGAGTGAGGAGGCCTAATCGACGCCGCTTAAAGGATGGAAAAATGTGTGTGTGTTTGTGAAGCTGATGTTTTTCCAGCCCATCTGGAGCCGTCGTAGTCCCGTCTGTTGACCTCCGCCGTGAAGCGGGTGGCTGTCTGCGACCGTGACGCAGTGACAGCAGACATTACTTTTGACTGACAAGGTGGAGTGGAAGCCGAGGGCGCAAAAAATAACAAAGTCCTCGACTCTTCGGGATCAGACTGTCCAGGTCGCTGTGAAGGGAAACACATAAATAGTCAGACAATTCGGAATATGACACATTTCAGGGGCATTTTTGAGGAAATACGTGATTGTAGAAATTAGCACAACCTTTGTTGTCTTTCGCGACAAATTAGGCTCAGACACTAAAAATCTATTTCCCTACCCCTTAATCACGGCCAGGGAACGCTAACTCTCATCCAAACGGCGTCTGACACCAACTCCAGGATTTCCCAGGTGTTTGGGGAGCCATGACATCACACCGCCCTCCGTCTCCGGACACACAATGAGGACTTTGAGAGGTGCCGGGTGAGAACAGTCAGCAAAACAAGCCTCGGCACCATACATCAACAAAAAAAACAAAAAAAATGGCCCCTTCTAAATAATATGGAAAGTGGAGATGAGAGCCAAAGTGGTTCACAGGCAGCTGAATCCAGTTAACGCCTGGAAAAAATTATAGAAACATTTTGGGTGGAGGTGGAGGTGGAGGGGAACACACCGATGTCTGACAATTTGGAGGGGTGTGTGTGTGTGATGACAGCTGAGGGGGGGTATGCATATTCAGAGAAACAACATTCTTCCTCGCAGCGTGACTCGATGTAGACATGAACTCCCAGCTTGTCTATTTTTTGATGCCGGGACTCTGGAAACAAGCGGGTGTTTGTGCGCGGGTCCTGAGCTGTCAGCTTTACCTTATTAAAATGTCATTGACTCCTAAACTGCATATTTATGCAGTGTTAACCAGCGCCTGATGGCACCGCTCGCATATAGTTTCGTTCTGGCTGGCAGGCTGAGTCAGACAGACTGTGTCGCCCAGAGATAAGCTTTATTACACAATGTATGCACAGGGGCCTGTTTGATTGATGCTCCTCCATTATTATTATGTTCTGGCAAGGTAATGTATTCCAGGCCTCCATAAAAGACCAGTTCTAAATTAGTTGTGTCAAATTGTGGCGGCAGAAGTGCTGGCCCTATCTCGGCTATCTGTGCCTGGAAATGAGGTTGCGCTGACATTGTGGTGGTGGGCAGGTCGCATCAGCAAACCCTGGATTTCTATCCCCATTAAATGATAGCTTTTTTTTTTCAGTCTCTATGTAAAATAGACTCCTCGCAGTTCCAGGGTATCAATTAGAGAAGAGCAACTCGTTGCTGATCCCAAAAAATATCCTTAATATTCATTTCAGTCCCTTTATTTTAGCTTTACAGGTTGTCTACACAAACAACTTAGTGCAATCCATATCTATATTTACTTTAATGGATTGTTCCTACAAAGAAAAAGCAGAAAATGACATGCAAAGCCAACACAAAGAGGGAACTAGAGTCGGGTGCAGATCCAGATCCTTCTGGAGGAGTCAACACCATCAGATTCTGTTCTGATGAAGATCTTTTTACCGGCTCATCCTGGGGCGGAGCTGAGGTGGATGGATGGGTCAACAAACACAGGACTTTGACCCACGTAACGTAGTTTAATTACATCAAGTCTGCAACGAAAGTTATTTAAACCTCCGTGACAGTTTCCTCAACCTAACCAGGTAGTCGTGGCGCTAAACCGAACCAAACAGTGACCGTTTACAACGTTAAGCAACGTGACAACAAAGGATTGGTACGTGGACTGTCTCTGATAGTGTCATGTCATTTTTCAATGTAATTGACGGTCAGTTCAGGTATAAGGACATGCTGAGTGTCTAAATCAATAATAATTCTCAAAGCGACGCCTCTGATTCCTCTCATGCATCCGCCTCCCTCATCCCGTTGACGCAACCTCAGCCGGACGTTGGTTTTATCACTCTGTCGTCCCTACGAGTGGTAAAAGTGATATGAAAGGTTGCGTTGCGACACCACGTTTTATTCCCATTTCCCGTCTTCTGGCAGCTCATCGGCGTGACGAAGGGGGGGGGGTCGCTTCTTCCCTTTGGATCGGACCTCGTGGAAAAAGGTGTGCGTGTGGAATGTGACACTCCGGGAAGAAAATCGATAAAGCACAACACTGCTGCTGCGTCTTCGGGCCTGAGTGGGTGGAGAGAGAGCAATATGTTCGGGGTATAGAGGGGAGCGCTCCTGGGAAACATCCACATACCTAACCGTTAGCCCAGATGTGGTTCTGTTACGACTGTCAGAGCAGTCACATCTGTCTGGGCTCTGCGATCGCTGTGCGTGGGCGTCTCCGTGAGTATAGCTGTGTATAAATATGTCTGTGTGTGTCGGTTTCCCAGCATATGTGTGTGTACACTATTTGTCTGCGTCCTCGCTGGTGCTGATGGATCTCGGTTAATGTTCTGCAGCCGAGGGACTCTCATCCCCTTAATAGCTTTAGCAGTTTCACCCTGCGCCGGGTCCACCTTACTTCAGCAAAAGGCCCGGCGGTGGTTACGATTCCAACAGTTGAGCAACATTTATGGCTGCAATGGCTGCAGTTACTCTGCAGTGATTAACTTTAAGTGACTTTGTTGTAAAGATAGACATTTAAGACGCAGTTCGACAGTTGAAGGCTGAGCGAGCGCGACATAAAAACGCTGATTACAGCTTCGATTGATCCGCGCATTTAAAGATTCACACCGGCCAACGGCGTCGTTAGCGGAACTTTACACAGAATCCTGTTATCTTCTCTGTTTTTATTGCGACTTTGCTACAAGCATCTGTCCACAAGTGTGACTCAGCAGATGTAGACTGCGGGTTTCAGTTTGTCACAGACTCCTTACTGCATGTTTAAAAACCCCCACAGCTACGAGAAACGGCGACCTACGCGCTGAAAAATGCAGGTGAACCTAACTTTGACCTGGTCGCTAACGTAACGGAACAAGCTAGCAGCTGTTGCCTTTTCCTCTGCAGGGATTTGGAGACACTGTTTTGCAGGGGAACCATCCTGGACTTTACACCGACCAAGAAGACTGCCATCGATTTAAAGCAAAGCCAGAACCTCTGACACAGCGCTGTGGAGATCGGACCGGCTGCACGCTGACCCTCCTCTTACAGGACAGTTGTCAACCTCGACAACAGCTAATGTCTGCTGAGGTTCTGCAGGAGCTTTAGGTCCAAAACAAAAATGACATCATGAGGGTTATTTCAACCAAATGTATGATTCTTGTGAAATTGCGTCAGGTGGCTTCCTGGGTCTGTTGTTCCAACCTGCAGCTGAAGTCTGAGGCAGCTAATTGGCTCGCTGCGCTTAAAAACACTGAATGAAACCTCAGACCTGTTCTTAGGTGAATCAGTAGTCTTGATGCATTGTGAAATTACAGCGTTCTCATATCCATCATAACTAGAGGCCTGATACGTTCGGAGCTACTTTGATCTGCAATACTTTAATAGCACTCCGACAGACAATTGCTATATTTTCCGAGCCGAAAACAATCATTTTGACGGCAGAGAGGTTAGAGAAAGAAACACAGCGGCAGCCGCACGTCACCTTTTGGTAACGTGCCACAGATAGCAGGGTATCATCCACGCTTCAGCTGTTATTAACGAGTCATCCAAGGCAGAAATTTAATTAGACTTCTGAGGTGTCTGGAAAAAAAAAAACAACAATCTGTAAATGAGCGAGGGGTTATTTCAAACAGCACCGCCCTGCCAGGCGCTGACATTAACAAATAGTCTTCATTAGATGTTTTTGCGAGATCTTCTCTGATGTAAATATTGCCACGGCGGGGGCGAGAGGTTAGCTCCTCACCTACGCACGGAAGATTAAAGAAAAAGGAATTCTTATCGGCGGCGGGAGACGTTGAGCTCATTGTCCGAATGACAGAGAAGAATCACCTCAGAACATCATTTCCTCCTCATCAGCGCGGCACGGCAGTGTAATTTAAAAAACGGGAGTTTGTGGCGAGATGAAATAATCGGACACACTTCCCTCCCTGAGGTGATGCAATCGGATCTGATTTGGCGTGATGATCGACTGGTCGCCTTACTTACTGTTTTCATCATTAACTTCTGCACAGATTGAACACTGAGGGGGGATCGTTGCCTGTTGCTCGCGGTTATCAGCGCCGCTAACAAATTGCTCGGCGTATTAGTCGGCCGGTGACATCAGATGTAACTCGATCCCTTTTTAAACACTCGGCAGACATGCTCGCTCTGCCAGTCATCCCTCATTCCCATGACCTCTCTGACGGGGGAGGGGGAGGAGGACAAACCTCAGGTGTTTTCAGAGTGTGTGGTTTCCAGCCCGAATGCACCTGAGAGCCAAAAAAAAACCTGACAGCCGTAAAAAGGTTTTGAGTTAATATCCCGGCACACCTCGTAGACGTAGACGGGGGAAAGATGGAGCGTCTGTGGGGTAAAATGCGAGGAGATCAATCATTTCCTCGTCATTCCAACCATCCATTTGTCATTAGCAATGGAGCCCCTTTCTCAAGAGGTAAGGCAATATCCGCCACATCCAGCGCCGCGGCCTTCCCTCTATCGCCGCATCTCTGCTCATATACCCTTTAGGGAGTTCATTAATGGGGAGGAGGGTGGGCTGGGATCTCCAAAAAAACACAGCCTCTCTCCATACATCATGCTGCACGCCGTCAGCTCTGACAGCAGCTGCCCCCGTCATCCTCGGCTTTGCTTTCACTGGGAATTATTCTAACTATGCACAATAAGCACACAAACTGAGGGCCCCTTGTTTGTCTTGGACGACGTTCCTCGACTCTCGCACGTCCATCACTGTGGACGCCGGGGCGCTGAAGACCACACAGAGCTCATCTGTGGACGGGGAGGGTGTCACGCCCACGGGAGTGATCCTGCTTTGAGAGAAAACAGGTGAGGTGGAGGTGGTGGAGGGGAAAAAAACATGATTTTTTTGCAGCATCACACTCTTAAAGTGGGTGTGATTGCTATGATATCATCAAAGACGTGATTTAAAATCCCAGTTGTGGTTGTGCAACATGCCTTGAAACCACAGCGTCACATATTCAGCACTACAGCTAATATCGTTTCCATACGGCCTGGTGATGCTGTGTTTTGTCAGTTTATTTGACATGAAGCGCGCTCATTTGCCAAAGTAAAGACTGCGGCTGTAACTCCATCAGCCACGTCACACTGTTTTTGCAGCCGGGCAGAAAAAAAAAAAACACCTGATTCAACAAATGATGGCTCTAATCGATGCTGCTCGGGCTCCATTACGACAGCAAACAGCGTGAAGATATCCCGGACAGATTGCCGCTCTAACCCCTCGGTCCCGCGCAATTTCAGGGCTCGGTTAGCAACGCGGTTAATTCGAACTCGCAGTCGGGAGGATCTCTGCGGCCCCGCGGTGGCTGAAACAAGCCGCAGCCTAGCTGTCGTCTCTGGATGTATGAGCAGATACTTATCTGCAGGAAATGGCAGATCAGACTTCCACATATTGCTTTTTAATGAACACGGCGCGCCGCTGTCCAGCAGGGCTCTTAATTGGCTCACATGTGACGCATCATCTCCGCTGGTCATTTGGACGCCGATATCAGTCCCGTATCACCCCGACACCATCTCCTGGTTTTGGCCTCGTCCCAGGCACAAAGAAGGGTCGAAAGGTCAACATGGGGAGCCTGCAGCCTGGTTAAAGAGGCAGTACTGAGGCTGAGCAGGGACAGGAACGCTTTTATTGATTTCTTCAGTATGGAAATATTGAATAAACCGCGTTAAAAGCGCCTGAAAACATCCTGTCTGAACAGTTCTGGTTCTTTTTACATGGGCGATTTTTTTTTCCTTTGTTCATCTACAGCCGTGATCAGGCAGCTCCTGCTGGTCCAGCACAGACCTGCCAGGGTTGGATCCTGGCCTGGGGGGGTTTCCTCCATGGCTTGGAGACCAGGGGGGGTTCTGGGGACTCCAGGCTGTCCCCCGCAGTCACCAGGACCAAAGCATCGCAGGGAATCTTCTTGGGGTTTTGTGCGGACTTGGTGCGTGCTGGTATCGACCCATCACAGATATATATCGGTATCATCGGTGTTGTCAACATCAGTCAGGATTAAATCTTTCTGGTTTTAAAGATTACAGTGCAGAAATCTATGTTTATTACTAAACTGCTCCCGTGATATTTCTTATTTGACAGAATGATATGTTGATATCTGAATAACTGCACATCGGTCGGGCTGTTCTACTTTTAAATCCAAGCTACAGTCCATTTATTTTCTTTGACACGAAACGTATTTGTTAGTTTGTTTTCCTGTTTTAAATCTATCTGCATTTCTCTCCCTGATTTATTTATTTTTTTGTGCTTTTTTTGTCTGTGTCATCTGTAGAATCCCTTTGTGCTGCCTTCAGGTGTGAAATGTGCCGCATAAATAAAAAATCGGTTTGAAGTCGACGCGGCTCAGCAGGAGGAAAAAATAAAGGTGGTGTCAGTCGCTGAGGTTGTTGTGAAGCCGCTGCCAGTCTCACACAATCACAATGAAGCAGATTTAAATCAAACTCTTCATGAATTAAACCTCGGGATGTTTTTTTTCCCCCTTTGATCGCAGCGTGTTTTGTGACAGATATACCTTTCAGTCACTGCAGGCGTTGAATATTCATCCTTTCAGCTCGCCGGTAAACTCCTCAAAGTCACCATGACATTATTTCTCCTGGTGCCAAGTGCATTTGGTGATTAATCTGGACGATTGTTCTCCTGCTTGCCGTACGACATTTCCAGCCATATGCGCTATTAACCTTTGTGTTCCCACACCAGCTTGTCTTTAAACCTGATTACTGGCCTGTAGAGATGGACACAGAGCCGCACAACCTTCTAACTGCAGCAGCGCCTCCCTCCCTCCCTCCCGTCCTCCCTCTCGTCCTCCCTCCCTCTTGTCCTCCCTCTCGTCCTCCCTCTCTCGTATTCAGCTGCTGCCTCTCGGAGGAAGGAATGCGACACGAAATGCAAACACACCAACACACGAGCTCCAGATCCAGCAGCGAGCGCCTCGACGTCACGCTCACACGCACAACAAGGTTTCATCTTGATTGTGTTGATTCGTCCACCTTCTCCACAAACTAATTAAAGTTATCAGATTTTCTTTGGATGATATAAAAGCTTCAGAACATGTAATATCATGTGTGAGGCTTCACAAACATCTCAAAGAAGACAGAGGACGTCTCAGTCTGGTGCCAGCGGCTCCCTCCCGGCCGCTGGCGTTAAACACAAGCAAACAGAGACTCTCGGGATAAAGCGCTGACAAACGGAGCGTAATCGCTCGTGTGCTTAATGCAAATTGGCTTGTATGTGGACAATTTGAGACTATTTAGAGAAACAGCCCACTTCAGATGAGCATTAATCTGATTAAGAGCACAATTTATTTGGGTTTTCCGTGCTCAGTAGAGGAAAAAAAAAAGGGGGCTTCCTGTTCGGGCTCTGCCAAGCGGAGCAGAAGAACCCAAACTGGATGAATGGCCAACAGCTGTGTGTATAGAACGAGTACATTTCCTCTCTCTAAAACACTGAGTCATCGCTCACACATCAACACATGTGCGAGTGCATCGCGCATCGAGAAGGTCACTTCATCTTCTTCTTCTCTTTTATTTCTGACCGAGTATAGAAGGTTTAAATTACATCACGGCCGTCTGTGGTTTGTAGGTATTGCGCCGTATATTTTTAGTTTTCATAAGTTCTTACCTAATTTAGCTCGTAAGTGGACGCTGCCATTTCAATTTCGCTCAGAAGTAAAACAGCGTTTAAGAGCCGGACCTCCCGGAGCCAACGAGCCGCTCCGCTTGGAAATTTTGTGTGACGCTGATCTGAGCTCAGGCACGGAACATGTCGTAAATTACATCCCGTACAATTTCCATGTGTAAGCATCTGTTTCTAACCGCCACATTGGAGCATTGCACCTTTTTTCTTTTTCTGGTGATATTTCAATAGACCGGCACACATTTTTAGCGACGTCTTAAATTTACAGCGTCGGTTGTGCGACAGCTGAGGATGAACATTGTTTGGAGGAGAGAGAGAGAATTGGAGGTAGAATTTTATCGTCACGGATTTCAGGTTGAGAAACGTAAAGCCGTAATATTGGCAGTAAAGATGTCTCCTCCGAACTGACAGCTCCCCAAACCTCAGTTCATAAACCTGTCTGGAGATTATGTGCACGGCTGAGACGTGCAGTCTAACTACTTGGCCCGGCTCAACAGTGGAAAACAGTTCCTGCACGACTGTATTCTCAGCGTTGATGATGCACAAGTGCATGTATGTTTTATACATTTCCTACCAAAGCAACAGTCTCGGATCATTCAGCCGTCCCCATGTTTGGTTTCTCCCCTGCGAGCGAGTGTTTGCTTTCCCATGGCGCACCCTGAGAATATTCTTTTTTTTTTTTTAT
>CAEMYA010000113.1:1164476-1175268 GCA_903131615.1 Diplodus sargus
TTTAAATCCATGAGGGTCCCATCTATCCCGAGGAGTTGCCAAGATTCTCTGGAATTTGGACCGTGCCTCCAAGGACGGACCTCAGCGCCGGTTCCCCTTAATGCCGTTCCATTTAAAAAAAAGGAGAAGAAGAAGAAGAGAAGAGGGAATGAATAACTGTTGCAACGGCGCGGCCCGCTCTGCAGGAGTTCATCTCGTCAGGCGCTCCTCGAGTCGATGGAAGCTTTTGATCGCTTGAAGCTCGAGGTCACGTAGAAAAACAGGGAATCAGTCCGATTGCATCAAGAGTTAACGACGGTTTTGTTAGGAATGTTTGAAAACGTCCTCTGACAGGTCGAGGAACAAAACTCTCCAACGCCGAAGCAAAACAATCTGTCGGTGTTTGTGCAGAACAAGGCCGGATCTTCTGTGACTAATCACCGCGTCCAATTTGCTTGAATTATGTGATTCCTTTCATTAGCGACAGTGGAAAAAAAAAAACGCGGAGGCTTCCGTCTCAGGAGACTCTTTGTTTATTGTCGAGGCCTCGGCATGAATCACTCGTCTCTGTCCCGGTGGGAATGTGAGCGGGACACACTTTCTAACACCTCGAAGCGCTTCATGTGACGTGGAAACATCTCCAGCCTCCTTTTTTCTGTTTTTTTCCAGCTTTCTCAGAATTAAACTCGCCTCGCTCGTTCTGGGAATTTTCCATCAAGCGCTCTGAAACGTCAGTCGCGACACCCCAAAAAAAGAAAATGTGTAATTTATTGAGAAGGATTTTTTTTAAGAAGCGCGGCCGTCGCAGCGTGAAACATTAGTCGCTTAAAATTTCCACTTTTATGTGTCCAAAGATTGAAAAATCGTCGGGTAAAATTCTGACTCACCGTCTGCACGTGTTCAAATGTTGCTGCTGACTTTATATATTTATTTTTGTAACATTTCAGCAACTTTTTCTGCACTTTACTTTTGAATTTCGCCTCCTTTTCTTGATTTTCGTGCACTTTTCTGTCCCACAGGAAGCCGACACCGGCCCGGTCGCCCCGTCAGTGTTACATTTCACTGCACATAATCGCGTACAACCTGTTAGGCTTTTGTTGTGGAAATAGACACTCGGAGTGAACAAGGAGGTCAAGCACGAACACTGTGAACTAAAGCAGAGGTCCGGGCTGCAGAGCGCTCCGTATTGTGTTTTTGGGCCTACTTGGGTTACCGAACCGCCCAGCCTTCACCTGTCTAGACCCGCCGGGCTCCCCGTTTGAAGTCTGCTCGGATTATCCTGCACCAGATCTCTTAATGGGTTAATTATCCCTCGTGAAAACATGTTTGACCCGTTAAACACAAAGGGCAGCGGCTCCGCCACACGCGTTTCTATCTCGATTGCAAACAAACAGTCCTTGTAGAGTCGATCGGACCCGGTGTCGGTCCCTTCAGCTTCCCCTCCAATGTTTCCCTTCATGCATGCAATACTTGAAAACCGCGAGAAAAGCGAAATGAAAAGAATATGTTGGGCTCGCATCACATTAAATCAGGGGTTTCCCTCGTCATAAAACTGGCCGTATTTGAAAGCACGTTCTGTAATGGTCATAAAAAAAGAAAAAAACGGGTCTTAATCACAAGAGCAGCGACCCAGAGGGGAGTTGTGTTAGGAAAGCAAGCGGCGCTGATCCGATCTGTACAGTTGTGTGTGTGTGTGTGTGTGTGACAGCTTCAGATGTGAATATATACACACAGAATTCAAACACAAATGTAGATCCAGCGCGTCTGAATTCCACAAATGCCAGTTTGCTTCCTGATTGGCGATGAGAGTTTATTGACTCAACTCCATTAAAGAAGAGAACGAAAACGTAGAGAAAATAAAGTCGAGCGCTGACGGCGCACAAAAAAAAAAAGGCCGCTGGATTCCCAGCGTTATGAAACGAGGCCGCCGTCCAAGTCTCTCATGCTTTGGCTGTATTTGGAGTGGAGTGTCAATTAATTGGGTGGCAGAGTTTGAAACTCTGGCCTTGTTCTGCTGCCGCCTGACATTTCACATGTCACTCTCGAGTGCGGAGAGGTTCTGGCGGACGTGTGGAAAGCATGACTGCAAACTCTGAGTGGGAGCGGCTGGATGTCAGCGGCGAGGACATGACTGAGGAGCTGTGTGTGTCTTCCAGTAAAGCAGTTTGTTGCAGCAGCCAGTCCTGCACGCCTGGACGCCGGCCAGAAACTGCACAAGTTACAGCACGCATGTGTATATATTGTTTATTGTGCGCCATGTTGTCATGACAAAACCGCCACGCCAGCTGGAACCAGAGTCCAGATTTAACAGAGACCCTGTGTGTCTGCGTCCATATTTATGTGAGCGTGCGAACTGTGAGCACCTCCAGGGTGCTGCTGGCGCTCGCCGCTGCCCTTGGATGCAACCCCGCGGCGGCCGCGAGTAAAGAAGGAATGACATGTTGAGTTTAGAATACGGCGATCAGGTTGATAACAGAGCGGCGACGATGAGTCATTTCAGACGTTTTTGCCGGTTCCAGATTCTTTAAATGTGAACGCTTGTTGCTCGTCTTTTGAATTCGTGACAGTAAATGAAGACTCGTCTGAGTTTTTTGAAGGTCGGTCGGACAAAAGAAGCAATTTGAAGACGTCAGTTTGGGCTCGGGGAGATTGTGATGAGCAATTTTTTGCAATTTACTGACATTTTTACAGACGGATAACTATTCCGCAGATTTGTCGATGATGAGAATAAACGTTGGTTGCAGAATTGTCCCTGTCGGTGTTTGTACGACCGTATCGGCCCAAAAAAACGAGGCACATGTTTTATTTTGTTGCCTCTTTAGCGAGGCTTTGCGAGGAGCCATTTGTTTGAGCTTTTCTCCGAGGCACAGTCGAGATATTTTAAACAGATTCCCTCTAATTGATCCCTTGATTGATTTCACCTCCTCTGACACTACATTGGATAAATTTCGCAGAAGCGAAATAGTCTTCAAGGTCCCTAGAAATGACTAAGGAAGGTAACTTCGGTGCTTCGTCATGCAACAGGAAGTTGGAATGTGAGAGGTTTTATACGCTGGGAGGAGATTCCTGGTATATAAAAGCTGCTCAGCTACCTTCAAGTTTTAAATAAAGTGCTTTCCAAAATAAACTCGTCTCTGGCGGCTGCATTAACAGCTCTGTAACGCTCAGCACTTCACAGGAGAAGGGTGGAATTTCACAATAAAAGTCAAGCGAAATAGAACACCAAGCAGAGCTGCGACGATTAATCAATTAGCTGTCGGCTCGTAAATGAATTTGCAAAGTCCGAATTCTCGGATTCAGATTGATGACGGCAAACTGAAGATCTGAGACATTCGCTGACGTCGTCTCTGGAACGCTTATCGACATTTTTCTCCTTTTACGGACAAAAAAAAAAAACGATTCAATTAATCTAGAAAATGATCGTTAGCTGCAGCGCTGACACCGTGTATACGGAGCACAACTCTATCTGCTAACACACGAGCAGGTTTACGGATGGCAGGTGGAGCGGCGGGGTCACGGTCGGGGTTGCAGAGGGCACACACACACACACACACACACACACACACACACACACACACACACACACACACACAGCGGACGTAACGTGATCACCAGACCTCCTGAGCATGAGCTCCGGGCTGCCTTTGGATTGTGAAAGTGATTATCGGGGAGTATAATTGTAAAACCGGGACGCTCACCTCCTGCTGAAGGCATGCAACCCACCCAGGACTTTATCCCGCCCCCCTTCCTTGCCAACTCCTTGACCTCCGCCGCCCCCTCTGACATCTCTGCATGCCCTTAGCAGCTGACCCCAGGAGGCCCCATGTAGGGGAGGTAGATAGAAGTATCCAGAGCAGTGCCTGTCAGCAGCTGCCCGCAGGCATCCCGGGAATCTGCCCCCCCGCCCCCCGATGGCTGAGTGAGGACAGGCAGCAGGTGCAGGGCCGCTCCTGCAGACACCACCTGGATCTCCACCAGACGCTCACACCTGACGCATTCACCTGACACACCTAAAATAAGAGCTGTTTGTTGACTGGGAGGTGAGGGAGCCTAACTGCAGATATTCCCCCTCGGGGGGCGTTCAGGAACTCTGGGAGCTTTGATGAACATGTGTGGAAAAGGGCGAGCGTGATTGATCTGCCACCCTCAGAGTTCACAGTGCCAGCAGATGGAACTGTAACTTTAAGATCAGGTTTCATTGTTCTTAGGATTCTGTTGTTTGTCCACTTTTGGGTTTCTGTGTACACGAGTCGGCAACCGGTTTGACCCCCCGACGTATCGCGGGCCCGTTGAGCTGAGCAGCTGTCGGCCCTTTTTTATGAGGTATTAGTCCGTACATTATAAAAGCATTTATTCCTGGATTCATATTTCAAACGGAGCGCTTGAGGTCGTTTTTTTTTTTCATTGTTCCTGCGTGAACAGAAATACACTGTAAAGCTGCGATGCACCGCGATCTTTTACTGTTCCTGACCTTCACGTCTGGAGCTCTGTCCTCTTCTTTCTTTTTTCCAGGTGATGCACCTGAAGCCTCTCGACCAGTTTCATAATTTTCAGGAAACAGCCGTGAATGTCGGCGCTGTTTTATTTTCCAGGTAATGTTTCTTTCTAGCATGGCAGCAGTTCTGCCTGCAGGCGCTGAAACAAGAAGTGTGACTGAAATGAAAAAAGACAGAATCATGTTTGCAGTTTTCTTCCTGTTACTGTATTTCTGTTCGTCTGTGTTTTCAATTTTTTTTTTTCTTTTACTTCTTCTTGGCAGTTCAAGGTTGATGGAAGTTAAGTGTTATCCCTTCGCAAACAAAGAACGACTGTAACCCTCAATCATTTGGCAGCCGGAGAGTCGGGGGGGGCTTTAGACTACAACCGCTTCAAGAAGCGAACCAAACAAACCGCAAAACAACCTCCAGAATTCATGCATATCGAGACTTTCAGAGGATTTGCCAGGAGCGCTTTAGGATTTTTCAAGACAACGTTGCAGCCAAAACCCAAACCCACGTTATTTGGGCACAGAAGGAGCTCGCGGTAAATGATGTATGGATGGAGCATGTTCGCCGTTACGGCCCTCAGCGGTGCGGATTGGCAGGGCGAACCAACGCCTCAGTGTGATGGATCTCTCTTTCCCATCTCGCAGGCAACAGCTTTATCACAGGATAGGGAGCCCTCCATATTTTTCCACCAGAGAGAGAGAAAAAGAGACAGAGGCAGACAGAAAAGAGAGCGAGAAGCAGAGCGATGGAAAAGCCTGGGAACCAATAAAAAGAAGGAAGCCCTCTCCTCTTGGGTCCTCCATTTTCCGTTCCAACCTCAGTGTTTTCTTTAAAATACTTTGGCCACATAATCATTTGTTTCTTTGGCACACATCTTCCGTCCTGTATTTCAGTTCCATGCAAGTGTTTACTACTCGTGTTCATCTCTCAGCTCCTTTTCTACTTCCGTTCGCTCTGCAGGAAAAGTCTTGAACTCTTTTCGAGGGTTCGTTGTTGTTTCTCGCCGCCTCGCCGCTTAAAGGCACGGACTCCGACGGCCTCGCCATGTGTGCTATCTGCAGCTGCCTGTGTGGTGATAGGATGGCACCAAACATCCTTTTTTTTTTCTCTTTTTTTCTCTCTCTGCTCCAGCGGGGCATGGCCGGTGCCAGTCGCCTTGGCAGAGTCCAAACTACAGACATGGGAAGAGGCCATGCCAGACGGCACCTCAGGCACAACCTCTATTTGACTGCCCAACCTCTGTCTCCATGCGAGGAGCAGAATTATACCGTCGCTAAGCTGGAGGCGCAAGTGTGTGTGTGTGTGTGTGGTTCCTGGAGTCCAGCTGAAATGAGGGGATTGGCGTTTTTCTGGCGCGCCCGACAAAGAGGCCAACACATTATTTCCTTCAGATGTGATTCCCGAGCTTTCAGCACTTCCACATCCAGCGTATTTCTGTATGTTCCCGCGCGATGACGAACAAAGAGTCGCACGGCTCGCGATGAGGGGGAAATAAAACATGGCTGGAAGATTAGAGGTTTGGCAGCGCCGCCGACCGTGACCAGAAATCCTGCATGATTTTTTTTTTTTTTAAAATAGCTAATAATGGAGGTGGTGAACGGAGAGTAGAATGACAGAGTGGCATTTAATCTGCCCTGAGAGCTGCTTTTATTCAAACAGAAGCGCCTGCAGATCCGTTGCGTGTGCGGTTTTAAAAAAAAAAAAAACAGCTACCTGGATCCACAAGTTGAAATCCAGCTGTTCAAACAAACGCTTTTACATAAAGTCTATTGTATCGTGACATTTGAAAGGGAGGCGCAGCACAAAAGGGCCATTTACAGAGCTCAGCGGCTTCACTTCTTCTTTGGAAAATGATCAATTATCAATAAAAATGTATCGCTGATGTTTCATGAGCTCGCACAGACGAGCAGCTTCGCCGTCCGCTCCCGTCAAACCGGAGTCGTTACGATCCCGGCTGCTCTATTTTTAATTTTCTCTAACGTTTTATTCATTCGGAGGGAGAAGACGGTGGACAGATTTTCTTGCTAACTACCTCCCTCCTCCCAGAACGCCAGGCTGCTTGATTAAAGAGAGGAATGTGTTAGAAAATGAGTTTGCCAGCCGCGGACCCGGTTTATTGATAGATGGAGTGCAACAGCACAGTCTGCGTCTTTTTACATAAAGATGGAGGAGGGTGATAAAGGGTCTGTGTAGCGCACCGGCCGTGATTGATATGCCCACCGAGGAGTGCGAGGAAGCCACCCAGTAATTCAATTAATCTTAACCTGAGCACTAGTAATTGCTACTGTAACCAGGTCTGACTGTACATCAGACAGGAGGGAGATTGCTGTCAGAGGATCATGTCCGGCTAATAGAAAGCAGGAAGGAACATCCTCGGTGCTCTGGAGTTACACAAAGGGGGCTTCCTTCCTCCCTTCCTTCCATCCTTCCTTCCTCTTTTTTCCTTCCACTATTATCCTTCTTCCTCCTAAAGATGAGGATTTGCATGTTAATGAGAAGGAGCAGGGAACAGATTTCCTTCAGTTATGGACCGGCGTGAGAGGAAGCGAGACGTTGAACCGCAGCAGGAAGAAATTACGGATGCAAAATCTCGGGAGGAGCTTTAAAAAAAAAAAAAGACACATTCTCGCTTTAAAGTTATGTAATCGTGAAGCGATGAAAATGTCAAATCACAAGAACAGTCCTCCATTTTGTGAATTGTGCTTCTTCCTTTTGTGCTTCTTAACTTTCTTATGTGAGTCTGTTAAATATAAGTCTGGTAGGGAGGAGATGAGTTAAGATGTGATAGTCAAAAAACACTCGCAGTGAGTTCATCAGGGTGAATTTTCATTTTTGGGATAATCAGAAATGAAGATAATTGCTCACCTACAGTCCTACAGAGGTGGAAGTGAGGTGAACAATAGATTTTATCCTTTGTTATAGATATTATCACAGGTATCAGAATATCTGTTATACCCTTTTTTTGCAGAAAAAGATGCTTGGTGTAAGTTCACGTCAACATTTATTGTTTAACTGTTAAATATCCTGCCTCCATTATATGTCTCTGTCACCATCAATGCAAAAACAATCACCTAGTTTATATATATATATATATATATATATATATATATATAAACTAGGTGATTTAAAGTGATTCCAGCTTGTCTTATTGCCATTTTAACACCATTTTAAACCTATTTTGATGATTATCAGGGTTAATATCGTGAATCGGGATGAATCAGGATAAGAATGACTTGAAAGCATATATTTATATATTTATCTCACCTGTTTATTAAATATAAAAAAGTCTTATTTCATTTGTTTTTGTGCGAATTACAAAACCAGATGTGAGTCAGTGAGCGTTAAAGGTGCTGGGAGGTTTTGTTCCCTTCGGACGGAGCCAGGCTCGCTGTGTCGGGTCTTAATGCTAAGCTAGGCTAACTCTGATATTAACGTACACATCAGACTGATATCGATAGTCTCACCTAGCTGAGTATTTCCTAAAACATTGATCTATTTGTTTGTCTGTTCCGGCTTCCATTGTGTCGCAGCTCTTTTGTGTGTATTGAACTCCATAACAAATGATTTTGGGATTGTCAGAAATCCTTTGAACGCACCCTGAGATATTGATCCTATTGTCTCGTGTGAGAGCACAACAGCGGTCTGAAGGTGTTGACCCGGAGAGAGAAGGGAAGGCAGGACTTTGTTTATGGGCCGGGTTTTTTTATGCGTCCTCCTGGAAACTGGACACCTCGAGAGCAGCGTGTAAATCACGTTTACAGTAAAATCTATGTTTCGTTCCCTCCCATGTCCCATTCTTCTGCCACGCCTATTTCTTCCGTCTGAACAAACATCAGTTCCTGTCAGTGAGTTTGAACCGGATCACCGAGCTCCAAGAACCCGACCCTGCTGCATCACCTTGTGTTTCATTCTCTGCATTATTGCAGTCGGTTTTATTGACGCAGCTGGCTCGTTCTGGGTCAGTTTGGACGAAGGGGTGTAACAACATTGTGGAGCCGGTGGGACCTGACATGAGCCCGAGTCATTTTAACCGTCAAAACATGTGGCGGGGCCGGAGCTCATTATGTCATTATGTTGTCAGGCCGATTGTTTATTCTGACATCTTGGTCTCAGCCGCGGCATCAATGGGAGGAGGAGGAGGAGGAAGCTGGACGGACAGATGTGCTACGTATAGCGCTGGACGTCTTCTCTGACAAGGCGGCTGTATGTTCCTCCATCCACCCCCCCGAACACGCCCACATCAATTATTAATCCAGCCAATTAGCAAGGCTGCATTATTCACCAGGAAGCTGTGATCACATCCATTAACGCCGCTGCCTCGCCTCATTGTGGCTTCTCCCAGGCGGCGCTGGCACAGCCCACAGTCCCCCAACACACTGCACATATTGGACCACCAGATCCAGAATATTCATGATGGACTTCGTGCTCATTCTCTCTTCTCTTTTTAACTTTTTTCCCCCCGACAAAGAAACACGAGTAACACCAGCTGTAATACTGTCTTCAAAGGGAACCGTGCAAATAAAGAAATAATTCCCGAGTCGGCCCCACGATCAAAACTGCTGGTTAACGACTGCTGAGTTAAAGCTCTGAAGGTAAAAACTGTGGTGAGCATGAACACTTTGTTGTTTCACGTTTCACTTACTGTAATAAAGACGGTAGCTTAAAAAAGATAAACAGGCAAATGCAGGAGGATTTATGACCGTATTGAAAAAGGGTTTCTGGTAATTAGAGAATCGTCTCCCACGCAGAAATATCTTCCAGATCCTGTTCTAGTTGTTTGCCAAGACAGTTTCACAGCGTCACTGTTGTTGTAGCTGCTCGTCTTCCCCGAAATACAGATTTAATTGTGACTCAGTCAACAAGCGAGTGGATACGACTGCTGAGTGATCAAACTGCTCAGAAAAGAACGGCTCGAGTAGTCTTTTAACGCGACTGACAAGTTTCTGTTATCAGATTTTTATGTGCATCTTGTTAGAAAAGCTTGATTGAAACAGCAAAATAAAAAAATAGAAAAATTGGCATTTTGAAAAAGTGTTGAAAACAAAAACTCGCAGCTTCTGCATACATTAACTGTGTCAGGTTCGATTCGGACGTAAAAATCAGGCCTCCAGTTTTCGGGTCGGGCTGAGTCGCTGCTCTGTCGGACTCGGCCCTGTTTGGACGGGAGAACGAACCAGCACAGTCGAACGCTGCTAACGTCAACAATAAATGTGTTATCGTGGTAAATATTAACATCTCAGATTGTGAGCTGTCGCCTCAGAACGCTGAGAAGACATTCAAATGAAAAACTCTAAAATTAAAACTTGATTTGATCAAAACCAGAGATTATGAACAACAAAACTCAACAGGAATATCAGAATGATCGCCGTATCCTCGCTAAAAAGAACCAAAACGGAAAGCGATGATGCCATCCGTCTTCAGCTCCTGAAGAGGAAGTAATGTTTTCTCTGTCCTCCCACTGGTTCCCAGGGCTCCTGCCATCCTGATTACTTGTCACTGGGATTTATGGACCCTCAAATCTCTGAACAAAATCACTTCCTGTTTTTCTCTGTGTTTACCGGACACGCGGGCGGGCGGCCGCGCGTTTTCGATAAAAAGTGATTTATTTTCATTTGCTTATCTGCTTAATTGATGTCCCCCCGGCCTCCCTGACGGCCGTAATTTCATTACACAAACAATTTAGAGAAGTTTGATTAACACAAGCGGGAGTTCAGGGTTTAACATGTTGCTCCTACACGACCGGAGTCACGCGTCTCTCTCCGTTTGTACCTCGGTCATTAATAACAACCACTCCCTTTCTCACGAGACGGTAGCAAGAAAACATGTTTAATTATCGCTGTGTGTGTCACTATGAAATGTTGAGACTCGGCTTTTTGTTTTCACCGTCAGGCTGATTTAACGTGCGCTTCACACCCGCCCGACGACGAGCCGATCTGCGGCTGATTTAAAATCCCTGCCTTCAACCAGATTCTCATTATGGCCATTGAGACGCAACTGTATTGATTTTGTTGTTGGGGATCCACCGCCAGCATTGATTTATGGCCCTTCTGAGACAACTGTGTGTAATTAGGCTCATGTAGTCAATGGTTCAGCCCGCCAGCGCCTCAGCTGTAGTCGTCCTCATTGACGATTCGGCGCTTTGTTTGCTCGACCAATGTTATGTGAGCGCTAATGGAGACGCACACACACACACACATGCTGATGTGTGTGCACGTATGCACTCACACATGTAAGCGCAGACTGAGTGGCTGTGGTGGGCCGGTCTGGTTCTGACATACCATTTATTACATCATATTATTTTCCACTCAGCCCGGCAGCAGCAGCAG
>CAEMYA010000113.1:1176908-1195130 GCA_903131615.1 Diplodus sargus
TGACTCAATAACAGCGCAAATATCCAGCCATTATCTCTCGGCGGAGTGCTCCCTCAATGTTAATGTGTTTTTAGGACGATTACATCAACGTGAAATATTGAAATATATCCCTCTGATTGATGAGCGCGAATCATCAAGCCTCCGTTCCCTCCCTCCCCCCTCCAACAACCCATTTACCCTCTCTGTGATGCTGTGGAGACCCGAGGCGTGGTGCTGGTTTAGTAATCAGACTCAGAACATCGGTTATTGGACTGATACGGGCCGCGAGCTGCGAGGGTCCGTGCCTCTTGTAATGCCGAACATAAATACGCCGCGGACCCGCTCGTAAAAAGAACGAAGTGCAGCATCCCTCATGGAGATAACTGTTAATCTATAGCCGCGCGAGTCGGTTCTTCCAGCTCAGCTCCGAGGCTTAATGTTTGAACACGGGAGGTACGGCATCGAAATGAGCCGCTGGTTCTTCGGAAATAACCGATTCATCTGGATATCACGGCGGTGGGAAGACAAAAATCTCTGTCTTATTTGTCGTATTTTCTCTCTCTTCTTCACTGCAGATGAACGGGATGGTTGGAATCCTTGTCACGGTATTAACAAGGATATCAAGATACGCTAATGTATGTAAAATCACACAGTAATCACAGTGAGGTCGAAGGAACCGTGTTGAAACTGGTCACACGTGTTGATGGTTTAAAAACATGTAACCGTTTTGTTTCCGGGTCGTTTCTGTCCGGAAACCTTCGTCGCGTGTCATGAATCTGTCACTGTATTTTCTGTCTGTCTCTACAGTGTCGTCCTAAAAAAGAAGGTAAACAATCATTTACAAGATTAATAATGTTTATTTTCATATTGGCAGAAGAAGAACAAGATAAGACGACCATCTCGAGTCTCTAGTCACATGACTTCACTCGAGTCTGACGCAAAGATTTAAGGACTTGTGACTTTCTTTAACAAAACTGATGAAAGACTCAACTTGACTCGGACTATTTGCATGTTCTAGATAATCAGAAGTTACATGTTGATGGAGGTTCTCATTCATCAAGGCTGAAGCGAGTCCAGTAGTCTACGATACAGCACTTAGAAGTTGGTACAAACATGAGAGCTTTGACGCAGCGGACCAGCACACGAGACAGAACTTATGTTGCTGATGACAGTTTGGACAGCAGCATAAAATACACTGTGGAGCAGAAGTAGTAAACAATTTATGGATAATCGAATCAATCATTAGTTGCAGCCTAAAAAGTTATTTCATTGTTACTCAGGTAAAGACACCGACCTCGAGTGTCTAACTTCGATACCATACCTTAAAAAATGCAGATTTTCGATACCATGATCGACATCGAGGGCATCAAAGTTCTTGATTTGTATTAAAAGATAAATATAACAAAGCTTGTGTGCTGTGAGCATCATTCTTCAGTCACCGATCGTAGTTTTGTGGGTTTGGCTGAAATATGCATCAGTAATTCTAACTGGGTTGGGTCGGAGCGAAGCGACCAGAACAAGAAAACTCCCCAGAAATCCTTCCAAAAAGAATATTTAAATACGGTGGATGAAGCAGATCTGATGTTTCTACATATAAAGACGCATCATCTCAAACTTTGACTCTCCGGCTGCAGCAGAGCGCCTGTTTTAGCAGGAAGAAGAAGAAGGAAAAAAGAGAAACCTCCACTACACTATACGCATTGTCCTAACCCCGACAATGAGGTTCTGCCCTGTAATTACATTCTATTTCTAAAACCATCCGTCTTGCGCTCACACAGAGCTGACAGGCTAAAACATTAGCACGTTGTCAGCGGCTCCTCAGACGCCGCAGTTCTCCGTTACACTCCATATTATCTCGCGCCCGCAATCCGGCTTCCCAGATGGAGTTACCTCTCTGCCGTCTGGGGAGGAAGAGGAGGTGTTTTCCTGCTGCACGGCCAGTTTAGCTCAGCCGTGATGGGGCCTCCTGGTTTCTCACTGGGAGTTCTGTTGGATTCTGGGTCACAGCCCGGCCCCAGGCAACCGCTGGCTCCGCTCGAGCCATTCTGTGTCGTTTTTAGCCCCTGTGACATTTTCTGCAGCGGGTCATTTTTCAACCTTTTTTCTTTCGGTGACAACCTGTTTCTCCATCTCACTCTCCACCGAGCGAGCTCATGCAACCGGTGCTGATAGCGTGACGATCTCACACGCCGAGACATCACCTGTTAGTGATGCACGGCGCCGCTGCCTCGGCAGAAAAAAAAAGAACGAGCCGCAGGAACTTCCATTTTTCCGGAGCTATTTATTTAATGGATAATGCAAAGGACGCAAAAAATGGAAATCATGCATTCGACCGTGTCTTTAACCCCGAACACCTCCTCGCCTGTTTCCCCCCTGAACCACATTCAGTTCTCCTTCCCCGGTGAGAATAAATCATTCCGTTAAACTTGTCATTACCGAGCTCATTATTTATTCTCCAGGATGAAATAAATTATGAAATATTTAAAAGCTGCTCGGTGCGACAACAGGAACATCATCTTCACCGTCCTCTGCCGTGTCCCTCTGTGGCACTACAACAACAAAAAAGGGGAGAGATTGATCGAACCTGTTTGTAATGAGTTTACGTCGAACGACGCGATAAGAGGGGAGCGTTCAAACATGCTAATCTCCGCCCCTCCTCTCTCTGATTCTCCGGCGGTGGCAGGGCGGCGAGGAGGGTTTTGCAGGCTCGCCTGTGTGTGCTCTGTTGTGGCTTGGCACCGCGATGAGGGAAAGCGATGTGACGGTGCCAGGCGCTTTGTATTCTGAGCCTGGGAGTAGAAGGATGGAGGGAGGAGGAGGAGGAGCAGGGAGAAAATGAAATGTGTGGGGAGGAAGAAGCAGCAGACAGAGAGGAAGAGAGCACAGAGACAGTGTAATCACTTCTCCACTCCCTGATACTGCTGCTGTCCGCCTGATGCTCGGCTCTCGTCCCTCCCCGGCCTTCTCTGCACTCCCCTCGCTCTGTATCTCACACTCTCTATCTGCCTTCGCCTGTGCAGAAACTTGAGCTCTCAGGTTCTGTACGTGCGGCGCTGGTTTTGCTTAGACTCCTAAAAACTGGTTAAAGTCAACTGTCAAATACGCGGCTCTCGTTATGTCACAGATATCGAGTTTCATACGAGTAAAATGGTGTTTTACTGCCTGTGAGTCCGGAGACAAAGCGCTGTAGGAGAAGCAGTGCAAGTCAGCGCGATGGCATGAAACCGACACCGGCGCTGTTCGTCCGCAGCGTCTGAGAATTAAACACGATGATGTTCTGAGTTCACAGGGAGAAGATCTGCCAGCGCTGTTGGCTCAGACGCTACCTGACTAATTTTGGCTCCGTCTATACGCGAACAGGACAATGACTCCTTTTCAGAAGTTGTTCTATTTAAAAAAAAAAAACGATCCCTGGCGGTTTACAGCCGGAGCTCTCAGAAGTGTGCCAGCAGACTCTCAACCTGTCAAGTTCTGACTTTAATTGTGCGTGTTGTGCGAGCTGCAGGGCGGATCGAGAGGATGTCGCTGTGCTTACCTGGTGCCCAGAGATGCGAGTGATTTTTAAGATTAAACAGATATATTCTGCTGGTTTCTTTTTTGAGGATGCACGTGCCACAGTCCTGCCTGCTTCTCCTCCTCGTTCGCTCCTTCTCTAAGTCCTCAGATTGGATCTGTTGTGTTGTTACCTGCAGATGAACCTTTGCCTTCACCTTGATCTTAATGTCAGTCTCATCTTACTCCCCGTCGATACAAAGCTCCATTGTTGTTGTACTACAAACCACATCTATTACATCAGGTGTCACGTTCCGTCATTTGAATGAACACCGAGGTCGTCCTGCTGTCGTAAACACTCACCAGTGTGCCTAGTGGGTATTAATCCTGACTGAAAATAGTCCCCAAGATATTTGTTTGGTTGTTGTTTGATAGAAACAACAGCTGAACAAGACAAATCATCATTATTTTTGTCTTTTTATGTGGAAAATTAGCATTCTCACTAAAATCATGATTTGTATTGCAGTGTTGGAAGTTGCTGAGCGTTTCTAAAAGAACAAATTTACATAAAAATATCAATTCAGTCATCGTCTGCTCCCGTTATGCCGATCAAGAGTCAGGTAAAGTCCACAACGACTGAAAGTAAATATAAAATGGCTCCAAACATCTTGTTCAGGATCCCAGACTGGTGTGTAAAGATGTTCTGCTCCGAGCTAAAAGCGTCAGCATGCACCTGGTCTGAAGTTTGGAGGCTGATCTTCACTGAGGTTGTAAATAACGTCTCATCAGTTTGGGGTTTCGGGGCTCCAGGAGATTAAACTGGAGGCGCTGTGACACCAGATCATTCCGTTGTTCAGGAGAATGCTGTAGATAATGACTGAGCCTTAAATTTTAGAGTGACCTTATCCTTTAATGGACTCACTGAAGATTTACATCCTGGACTAATGATGTCGATGCTGAGTGCTACAGACAGGACGGAGGCTGTGGACGCAGGACGGACTGACATGTTGTTAGTTTGGGTCTTTTCACGGAGTTTGCTGTGTTGGTACACAACAGGGGAAACTTCACGAACGGCTCCTCTTTTTTAGGTAACCATGACGATGAGTCAGTCATTTTTACAGGAGCTTCCCCGCTGGACGCTGGTGAAACACGAACAGTCTGTTTCTGCCTCGCCTCTCACAGCGGAATGAAAAACAGATGCAGGAAAGAAACTGCTTTAAAAAAAAAAAAGTGGCTCAGGATTGTTGGTTGTTGGGAGTTTTCTTTTTTTAAATAAGCTGTAATTTATCTTTGCCAACACCGTGTCTGGGTGTTTATGTATCAGCAGAGTGTTTAATGGAGCTTTGATAAGGACGTTCGCTGCACTGACAGAAAGAATTATACGGGTTTTAATGTAAGACGATAACAGACGTGCGTGTTGCTGAAGGAGTCGTACTGTATCATCCAGCACGAGACGCATTTATACTTTTATAAACACACTTTAAGATCGTCCCAAGAGTTTAATGACGAGTGCTTTTTAAGCTCGAATCTGCTCACATTTCACTGCGCTGGCAGTGAAAGCTTCATCAGCCTCCTGGAATACATATTAGATCATAAAGGAAACTGTTCTGCCATCAGGGGAGGAGAGAAGAGAAATCTCTGAAGAAAACACCGTCTGGAGACGTTCCTTCATTGAAGATCCCCCCAAAAAAAACATATATATATATATATAAAAGTGCAGCACACACAAAAAGGCTGAACATTTGGGAGTGTTCACCCCAATAAAAAAGAGAAAATGTCAAACGGTTTTAAATGTTTGCTGGTGAAATCGATATCGGTTCAGACTCGCTGGTTTCAGCGTCTCTGCGTCTACAGAGAGGGATTGTCTTTTCTGCCAGCCCATCAGTTTGTGTTTGTTGAAGGATCTGAAACTGGGCTTTAGTTATCAGGCTTTAGCTTTTATATATATATATATTTATAAATCACAAGCTTTTCTGAGCTCTGATATTTGAGTTGCTTCTTCGTCTCTCGACAACCCGACCAGCAGCAGCAGCAGCAGACGGGATCTGTGCCAGCAGAATGTGGCTCATAACAGCGACGGACTATGTGACATATTCAGCCGACTGAAATGTTTATATTGAATGTTTCAGCAGCTTGAAAATCACCATGGTAATGGTCCCAAAGACAAAAGCCCTAGCCTTTTGTCACGGGTAATTATCGCCGAGCAGTCCCCTCAAAGCTTTCCATTTGGCTCCGAACAAATTCACATTTTAATTTTTGCTCTCATGCATTTGACACATTTGGCTTCTTTTTTTTTTTTTGTATTCAAATCAGGCTTAAATGTAGATTTTAAATACCCATTGAAATGGTTCTCCGTTTGAATCAAGTGGTGCAGATTATTTCACTACTAGGAAACTATAGAGAGAGTAAAAAGGGGGGCAGCAGAAAGACCACTTGAAAGGTCTTAATGAGGCCACCTTCAGTGTTCAGGCGAACATTCAGGAAAACACAATACCTTGAAAATGAGCTTTGGCGTTAAACCCCCCCGAGTTTAAGTGTCTTATCTCGCACGAGCTGTTGAAACCCTAAAAAAAACTGACTTGGCAGAAAGAAAAATAGCGTTGAGCCGCTCGCAAAGCCGATCCCACTGAAGTGTCATCTCCACATGCTCTGTCTCAGACTGTAACTCTGAACAAGTGGGTCAAGAGAAAATATGAAAAAGTAATGCGAGCGCCGCGTCTCCGAATCCGCCCGGCGACACGTACACCCCCGTGTGATGGTGTAAGATACGATCCAGAGCTTCAGCGCGGGTTATATTTAGTTGTTGGGCTCATAATGTGGTTAAATGGAACATTAATCACTGAGTGTAGCCTCGTCTCTGTTGGCTTGTTTTCAGTTTGTGTGGGTTTTTCAGACTCTCCAGGCAAAAATCAGACTCGGTTCAGCATCTCGGCTAATTCGGACACAGGCTCACTCCCAACAGCCGCCGCTGAAACGCGTCTCCAGTGATCATGCGTCATGAAAATCGAGGTGTAAATGTACCGAAGTGGAATTCTCCTCGTAGGGACGTTTGTATTTTTGCTGTTCACCTAAATCACTGCAAAACCAACGATGCTGGAGAGACGTTGGGCTTTGTTCAGTTCAGAATTAAGAAAACAAACAGCTTTAGTCGACAGGAGAAACATACGTAGACTCAGAGCCAGACTGAATCAAAACATATATACAATAAGGTATATCAGAGTCAGCTAACAGAGGAAAATACACAGCTGGGGCCAAAAGAAAAGTTCACCACCTGGATTTAACTAAGCACATAGGTAAGAGCCGTCCGATGGATAATTACTGCCGTGATTAATCTGTTTAATTTGGCAACAAGTGATTTAACCCTCACTGATGCGTTTCTTAAACAACCACGTTTGAAGACGTATCCTGTGCTCGTGGAAAAAGATGTTACTCCGCTGCAGACGGGTCAAATTATCGTCCCGCATCGAGCAAAGAAAACAACTGAGGAGATTACAGAAACTGCTGAGAGCTCTCCAACGCATCATTCAAACCTGGACGGGCGGCGGTGAACCGTCGTCTTCCAGGAAGAGACGCGGTCGGAAAGAATATCGTGAGTGATCGTGATCGGAGATCAGCTAAACGTTCGGTTGAATTAAACCATAAACAGTCTCGGCTGGGTTTAATGACGGAAGTAAGAACATTTCCAACGCCACAATGTGAAGAGAAGTGAAGGGATCAGGACCAAACAGCTGGTAGCCTTAAGAAAATTATCACAGCAGCCTTAAAATAAACCTTAAAAAGCCGATATACTCGTGCACAATCATCAAGTTGTATAATCATATACAGCAACATGCCCGCCGTAAAACGAGAGATATTTCTATCTGTGTCTGTTTTCTCTCATCGTTCTTTTTTCAGAGCTCTCACCACTCTCACCCGTCTCACCCTCTCCCTCCCCAACACCTCCCCCCTCCATCCTCTCTGCTGATACGCAGCCTGGGATGTGATGCGGGCCGAACTCGAGCTGGTCGATGTGTAAAAGGCTTCAGAAGGAGCCTCTCTGCCTCTTCCACCACAGTTAGAGAGGGTGAATAATTCACAAGCAAGTTGCTATAAAGATAAAGCTTTTTTTCTTTTTCCCTCCCCCCTTCCTCCTCTTACGCAACAAACCGGGGACTTACACTCAGAAAAAAAGAAGGATTCTGTTAAAAAACACTGCTGATAAATTTATAAGAACATACCGCAAAGCTAACTCTATAAATGTTTTAACTGAATCGCATAGCTGTTGTTGTATGGAAAGAAAAAAATAATAAGACAGGAGAGAGCGGGAGCTTAGTGGCGCGGCGAGTGTCCAGCAGGGAGATTTATGTGCACAGGACGGCGAACGATACAGTCTTATTCCTGCGCTCCATTTATAATCAACTTCACCCGCTAACAAATCGAATAGGTCTGATTATTTTTTTTTCCTTCTTTCCTTTCCAGACGTTATTTATGAGCTCTCTAATATCTGAGTGTGTATGAAGGGGAGAAAAAAAATAAAATAGGAACTTTCCAAGTGTAGCCAAACATTTCAACTGAGATAAATTGAGATGGCGACGAGCCAGCGCTGTTATTTTTCTTGTGTTTGGAGGCTAGAAACAGTCTGAATGAATGAACGCTTTCACCGGCTAACACCCGAATGTGACTGAATCTTAAGACAAATGAGAACAGACAACACAACTTATGGGGCTTTGTACCGTTTCCAATGTTCGCTCTCCACACAGTCGACTCTCGTGTTGTTGATTAACTTTCCCTTTATTGCTTTTCCACCGTGGAAGCCTGAGGGAGCGCAGCAGCTTCATCCTCCACTCGTCTTTGTCGACTACTATCACCGGGAAGTCGTTTTGACTTTTAAGTTTTTTTTAATATCACTGGAAAATTGTTTTATTAATGGCCCCTCCTCCCAAACCCTTCCACATCCCCCCCTCCGTCTAATTTGAAACATAACTAATCACCAATCTGACAACGAGTTTCCTGTTATATTTAAAAAGCCGACATTTTCTAAAGTTTTTCATCCGCAGTGACATTGTTATCTTATGTGTCCCCGGCGTCGTGCAGGGTTTCTTTCCCTTTTCCTTCTTGTTCTTTATCCAAACCATGCCGTTTCCCAGAGGACAACAGCCGACCGCCGTCCTCCCATGTTGTTTTCCAGGAATAGAACACTCTTATCTCGTAATTGTACGTCTCTCAAAATTGCTTCCGACCCCCTACAGTTCCCACGTACCGCTCTGATTTCACTCGTTAATTCTGCGAGCCCACCTCGGATAATTTCTTCCCCTGACTCAGAATGACAATTTGCTTTTTGTTTCGTTTTGAAACAAACACAGCAGCGAGGGTCTGATGTTGTCCCCCATCTTCAAATGATTCTGATCAACATCTTCTGGGTTGCTTCGCTATAAAGTACAAATGAATTATGGGAAGAGAAAACCTTAAAGTTGTGGCCAAGGTTGCATCAAAACTTGAGAAACAGAAGATGATTTTCAGATGTGAGGTCTGATTCTGATAATTTCACTTTTTTGTGGGGGAGATTCGGCAAATTAGCCACATACGAAGCAAAGTGAAGTCAGAATTGGGTCAGAATGGATCAAGTTTTCCTCTCTGTACTGACTAACCAAAGAGTAGTCTGACCTTTAGACACTGGGCGCCTGTTGACATCCACGTTGTTACGGGCAAAAACAACCTCAGAGCTAGAAACCTGCACGCTAACAGCTCTTAACCTCAACTTTTGCAGAGATATAGCTTCCCCACATGCAAAACGAGCTCCAACGTCACAATACAAACAATCCACGACATGTTTCCCCGATATCTGACCGTTTACTTTCCTCTTAAAGACTAACAAAGGCAGCAACAAGTGATTTCATGATCGACGCACCTTTAACCGAGGAACCTAAAGAAGAAGGAAGAGTATCTTACTCTGTGGTGGTGACACCTTTATTGAAGTCTATGGGAGATTCATGCAGAAACACGCTAAAACCCAACATACCAAGTCGTATGATGAATAAATGCCTCCACAATATATAATCAGTGATGTTTCATAGGAAGATTTTTCAGGAGATAAATCCTCCGCTGAGTGTGTAAGCAACAGAAAACTGAACACTCGTTCAGTCATGGAAGCTGTGCGATTCCATCGGCAGTAATCCTGCGCAGTCGTGTTGGACGAGTGCTTAACTGTCCAGGAGCGGGTGGAGGATTTACAGCTCAGGTGTAACAGCCAAAGGTGACACAGTGCACGACGGAGGGGAAAAAAACAGGTCAGGTGGGCCGATCTACGCAGACTGAGACCGTCAGGGTTGTAAAACGGACGATTATCCCGATGTGCAGCTGGGAAGCTCACACCTGTAATCCCTGAATATTATGTCGCTGGATCTGCTGCCATCTGGCCTCAGCTGCGCCGCTCGCTGCCCACGACTAAAGCAGGTGATTAACACGAGGGGAGGCGAATGAGAGTTGATAGCAAACATGTCATTGTGTTGTTCATTAGTGTTTCCGTGGGATTCCCGGTGTAATTTGCAGAGGCTGTTACAGGCCGACGCCTCACGTCATGTGTGTGTCTTCGTAGCTTTTATGTGCGGCGGCGCTGCCGGCGACTCTGCAGCCCCGCAGGGCAAGTAAAGAGCTGGCAGAGCAGCAGAGCTCCGGGGCTCAGAGCGGTGGGCTTTCCCCTCACCGCACAGCAGCCATTACTCTAAATCACCCTCCCCTCTCTTTTCTCTCTGACCTCCGCTAGAATCCACTGACCTGGAAAATATCTTGGAGAGTCCAAGCCACCGAGAGCGGCGCTGGCCTTTGCTTCGCCTGCAAACAGCAGAAATATTGAGCCAATTACAAGATTATTATCTGGTGGTAGTGGCAGGGGAGCACTGTGGGAGTGTAGTAATGCCTGCCAGGGCTCCCTGCTAGATGAGGAAAAATTAATCAAAGGCATGTGGGGGGGGAGAGAAGTGGACACGATCGCGCCTGTACGTCTTTACAACTCCCGCCAATTTACGGACAATCGAGTCGTTTTTCTAAGAAGTCCGGGATAACACCAGGAAAACGCCCACTCGGCGCTGATCACTTGTTAGTTTTTACTCCTCCCTAATTCACATGTCATATATCTGCATGCGCCGGGTTCGCAGTAAATAAGACCGTATGGCACAGTCGGACTTCTCTGGCATTTATATAACAGGCAGACGTGAGTCACTGCCTGTATATACGAGGGCCGAGCTGAGTTAGTTTGCGAGTGAGATTCTGTTCAGTAGGGAAACGAAAAGCAGCGATGCGTCAGGCCCCTTTTTATTCCAAAGCGGTTACTTTATAGACGAGCCTACAAAGGACGCATTGAGTGATGGACTGCACGTTACTGTGTACATTGGATTTGGTTTTTTTAATAGGGAATAGAAGCCTGAATGAGCTCCTGGCATCCTTTTTTCCCGGCTAGTTATTTCCATATGAGAGGAATGACGTACGGTTACGACATGTGTTATGTTCTGTCATGTACACAAGCTGTTTGCTACGCTCTAAATATCTTACATCCTACAAGTTCTCTGCTTGTTTCTCCCCCAGAACTCAAAACGCATGCCAGAGCAGTGAATTTGATTTAAAGCGAGGCCGGGGTTCATGCGCTCCGTGTTTCTTATTTCGTTTTTTTGGAGTCTGTGTCTCGTTTCATGAGCTGATCCCGCTGCCTGTGTTTCATGCATCGCTGTGCTGAGGGAGTCGTATTTTAGCAGCGCGATGAAGACATCAAAGCGTAATCTGGACCTGCAGTAAATTTCATGCACTTGGACGGTTTTGTCATCTGTTACATCACCTACCCTGCCAATAAAGTTTCATTAGAAAGAGCTGCGCGCTTCTGCTGTAGCGTGGAAAGACGAACCCCAGTGGAGCGCTCGTACTGTAAAACCTTAGTGTTCCTTTACTCCTTCGCCCAACCTGAACCTAAAAGTTGAGACTTGGAGTTCTTTACTTGAATAATATATGAATTAACTTGTCGCCTGATTGGCAGAAAATCAATACAAAGATATATTGTTTCAAAATCATTCCAAAACAAACCTCCTTGCTAAAGATTTCCCAAGTGTGACATGCAAAAATGTATTTTTGAATAATGAGACCAGATCTGAACGGGACCCAAGAGCCGTCAGAACAGTTCTAAATAAATCCGAGGATAATTGCATCCAAGCCGAAATGTGGTGGAACCAAACAAACCAAAATAGAGCGAAGCAGAGCCAACATGTTGACACACAAACACAGAACCTCGAGGCAACACAATGGGACGCTACCAGACGAGACCGACTCGGGTGTCGGGTCAGGTTTCGGTTATTAGCGACCAAGTGAACCTCTAATTTGTGTCTTTTCTCGTTTTCAGCTGCGGGTCAGACAAGGTAACGGTTTCAAGACACCGCCGCGGGCTCTGGGAACTTGTGATACGCATTTTTTCACCGATTGAAATGAAAAAATTTAATAAATTGTTTCAACTTCTGGGTTCGGACCGTGTGGACTGGACTCCTCATCTCTGCTCGAGGCTACGTTAGCCGCCACGAACCATCAGCAAGTTGAAGGGGCCAATGATGTCACTTTTTATTCTTCCGTGGAGAGAGTTACTCACAATCATGCAATCATAGTCATCAATAATTAGTTGCAGGCCGAAGGATGTTTGAATTGTGTTCGCCACAAAGGAAAACAAAATGTCATGTGGCGAGTATCCGTTTCATACGACCGCACTCAGGCAGACGAACCGATCTCCCAATAACTGTGACCTTTACATCAACACGAACATTATGACCTCCGTAGTTGGACTTCCGAACCCGGCAGCCTTCACGTTGCACGCCTTGTTCCTCACTGACCCTGAAAACCCACCCACCCTCCGCAGAACAGGCTCGACTCACTCCATCAAATATGGATGCTTCCTTTAGCACGGGTTCATTTCTTTTTCATAAAACAATAATGTTCTCGTGCGCATCATAAAGTCGTGGCTCTACTGTAAAGGAAGGAGCGTAGCGGCTCCCGCATCAGCATGTCGCCAGTATGCAGGAGGACGCTGGTGATGACTTCGTCTGGGATCCCCCCCAACACACTTTTATCAATATTTAGTCTCTGTTCTTTATTATTGACTCGTCAGCTTAGTAGCCGTCGGAGTCCCGGGTGGCACTGAGGTTGTTTTAAAGCACCATTATACATCCTCGCCCTGGACTCTCGGGCGATGAGGCAGAGCTAATGTTGGAGGAAAGGAGCCTTGTCCACGTCGCTCTTTACACCGCTGTGGGAGAGGCCGCAGATACTGAGAGGACTCCGGAGGTCAGGTGACGGTCAGTGTTGCAGGCGGATGTCGAGACATCGTTGCGCCCGTGTTGCCGCTCTTGCTCTTATCGACCACTTCCTGCGAGTCCCCTCAGTGCTGACCTCAACCACAGAGAAACACTCAGCCATGAAGCGCGAGGATGTTTTTGACATTGGCCTGAAGGTATCGACTTATTGCTTTTTAGATCAGTTTCACTTCATGTGCTGAGCACAACCGGCAGCTGAAAAGTGGCGAAGAAGCACTCGGGCTGTCACCTCAGTGACTCTGATGCTCCGACCGTTTGGGAGTCTTAATATGACGTAGTTTGGATTTAATCCCAAATATTTAAGAAGGATCATCGACCGATTGGATTCAAAATCTCCTAAAAATAGTCTCTAGTTTTCTGTCACGTCTGCAGTCATGACTGAGGAAGAAAAAATGCATTTTTAAGTCATTTTACACTAAAACGCAGCCAAACTCGATGGTGTTGGATCAGAAAACGCCTTTAATTCTGTAAAACTGATTTTCAGGATGCAGTCCTGCTGATAGGGACTCCAGTTGGGGTGATGTTTGCTGAATCTGCGTATGATGATGTACGAAAAGCGTCTTCATCTCGACGCCACATGTCCGTCTGCAGCCGTGTTCGTTCTCAGAAGCTCAACACAAAGTCAGCCGACTAATCTAGCTATACTGAGGAAAATAAAGCTAAATAAACGTAATGTTGGCGCACTGAGCAGCCACAAACATCTCTTCATTTCCTCTGGAACATGTCTCACACTGTTACAACAGTCAGGGCTCAGTAGTCGACGGCTGTCAGCCATCAGTGACCGGTGATGGCGTCGTTCATCAGCCTAATAGGGACGTCAGATCAGAAAATGCTTATACGTGTCATCTCGAGGGCAATTACAAACCAAGCGATTTGTCTTTCTAACTCGGAGGACTCGTTGGGGGAGAAACCAACCATCACATTCACCACGACTGCTGGTGTCTTTTAGAGATGCACTCTGTTTGTCTCGAGCGAAGATCTCGGTGCCCTCGCTCTCATTCCATTCTGTGTATGTTAAACAGAGCATGATTGTTTACCAGCTTCTTCCAGCAAGGCAGAAAATCGGTGCCCGTCACATGACATCGGAAAAAAGACACTCGACCGCACATGCCAGCTCCCTCCACCGTTTCTCCGGGTCTAGAAACAACACATTAAAGCGTCGAGCACTCTTCAGAAATTGGAAGGAGGACCTCCCTCCTTCAGGGTCTCAGTAGTTCTGTCACGGGCGGCAAACGGCGTCTACCCTGGGAGCAGCCCGGGCCACTTTGTCAGCGCCAGTCCTCGCTTTAAGCAGCAGCAGCCAAGCAGATGAATAATTGACGCCTGCATTCTGTACTTTGGTGCATTTTAAAGCTGTATTCTGCAGAGGCTCTAAATGGCAGAGGGGAGGGTGCGTTAATCATTCATGGGCTGCTTTTACCCGCTTTGCTTAAGGTCACTGTCCCGAAGGCAGCTGGGCAGAAGGAAACGCAGAGAAAGAGGAGTGGGAGAGGAAGGGGTGGCATGGCCAAATGGATTAGCTTGTTTCCCATCCCTTTTGTGAGCCTGTGGCAGAAAAGGACTCCGGCGCATTCAGGGGGAGAAATCTTCCCAAATAAACGTTACGGGGCAGGTTCTGCCGAGCCGTGAACTCTGCCGGTGTGAATATTTAAGGCAGGACTTATGAGTAAACTTCCATCTGTAGGGATTTAATTTCATAGAGGTGAACGCAGTTTGAATACCAATTGGTGAATATATTGCTCAAGTGGAAAAACTCTTCATAACACCTACGAAACAAGAGCACCGAAAATGATGTTTCCAAAATTAAAACAGTTCGGCTGCGAGGAGGCAAAGACTCGCTTCTCACAATCCACCGGAGGGGGATATTAAAAGTGATGAAGAACAGCATGTTTCTGATGGGAAAGTGAAAGACAGGAAGATGATCAATTATGCTGGGACGGCCTTTCAGCTCAAATATCAATATTTTATAATGTGCACTACGGTACCGTGGGTATAGAGATGGACGTTTTTCTTTCAACGCCCTGTCAGAGTGAAGAATACCCTCTTTCAAATGGACCCGAGGGAGTTTCCCCCCACCCGTCTTGATTTCACAAGCCCTCAGGCTACATTAAGGAACACACGAGGAAGCATCTGCATACGATCACCACCAGAACATCCAGAACTCGCTGCTGCGGCGCTGAAACTGCATCTAATTATTTGGTCACACCTCTCGGCAGCTAATTGAGCTTGAAGAAAAAAAAGACACCTGATAGAGATCAAATAAACAAAAACGAGTAAAAACAAACCAGTTATTTCTTGACTGATTGGATTCAGTGTTTTTTAGATGACACAGAGTTCATCCAGTTTAGTGTTTATTGTTACAGTTGTGACAGTTCTTCAGTGTGATTCAGTCAAACAAATATCTCACTTCCCCGTTTTCTTGTTTTTCCACTCGCAGGGAGCTGATGCCCAAGACCCTGGAGGGCCAGATCACCATGGAGAAAACCCCCAGCTACTTCGTGACCAGAGAGGCTCCAGCCAGGATCTCCGCCATGTCCCGGGACACCAAGCTGATCGTGGTGGTGAGGGACCCGGTCACCAGGGCCATCTCGGACTACACGCAGACTCTGTCCAAGAAGCCCGACATTCCCTCTTTCGAGAGCCTCACCTTCAAAAACAGGACTACCGGGCTCATCGACACCTCGTGGAGCGCCATCCAGATCGGCATCTACGCCAAGCACCTGGACAACTGGCTGCAGTACTTCCCCATGGGCCAGATCCTGTTCGTGAGCGGCGAGCGCTTGATCACCGACCCGGCCGGGGAGCTGGGCCGCGTGCAGGACTTCCTGGGGCTCAAGAGGATCATCACAGACAAACACTTTTACTTCAACCAGACCAAGGGTTTCCCGTGCCTCAAGAAGGCCGAGGGCAGCAGCAAGCCCCACTGCCTGGGCAAAACCAAAGGCCGGACCCACCCAAACATTGACCCGGAGGTGGTGCAGAGGCTACGGGACTTCTACCGGCCCTTCAACATGAAGTTCTACCAGATGACGGGCCGGTTCTTCGGCTGGGAAGACTGAATGTGTTTCTGTCTGTGGCGCTGAGGAATTTAAGAAGAGTGCTGAAGGGGGAAATGTGACTTTTGAGGATCACGTTGGAATATTTCAAGAAAAGTTACAAAAACAAATCGGACGTTTAAATACGTGGTGAATAACAGGCGTCATTTTAATTTAAATATTTTGTTTGTTATGACCTCTTCAAGTGAAAATCGACTTCTTGCAACATTAATATTTTATTTATATTAACGTAAAATTTAATTTAATTGTGTTATTTTTATATCCATGTTACGATTTAATCTAAATATTTAAAAATGTACATTAGATTATTATATTTTGCGAATATAACAACTAAAGTTTTCCCTAAAATATCTAAAATTTATTTAATTCTTGAAATATTTCAACTTTTTCCTGAAGAAGTTATTTTCCCCCGGACAGTTTTTCTTCTGCTCCGTCCTCAGAACCGACTCTAAGCAATATGTGGCTGTTGCAGCAGGAGGAGGTCCGATCTCCTCAGCGGCGCCTCAGATATGCAATATTTCACGGTTACATTTTTCTGCCTCTAATCCACAATCACAGAGATGTTTTCATGTTGAGTTGTCGAAAAAGGACTCGCGTCGTATCTCGCTGCACTATTTGATGAAACTGTTTTGTTTTTTCTTTTCCTCGGCGGTGACACGGATGTTGTATGCAGTGTTTCTTCTTTTAAGAAGATTGGGTGAAATCATTTCGTGTCACTGAGTGATTTAAGGCCATATTTGAATAAATAAATAAAAACATACATAGCTGCTTTCAAATTTTAACATTTTTCTAGAAAAAAAGGATATTAAAAAGATAAAAATATATGTATTTTTGAAAAGTATTTATTCAAGAAGTAAATAAGCAGTATGTTGAACAACTCTAGTGAATATTTGCTTTCTTCTTATTATTATTATTGTTCTTATTATTTTTCGCCCCATGCCTTCTAGAGCTTTGTTTTGTTTTATACTCCTCTAATTTGTATTTACGATGACGATCACCTCGTTTTCATAAGCAGAGTTTCAGGAGTCGTCTCCAGTTAGTGAATCACAAAGACGGCGCTCGCTGTTATTCAAAGCAACAGCGACTCTGGTGGAGGGAAGAAATAAAAAAAGATCCTCTTCCCCCCCACAAAAAAAACTGTGACTCAGATTTCCTCAACATGCCTCCTCGAGAATTGAATCCACTTGATGTCACTGGCCTTTCTGTGCCTCGAGGCGATGCACGAGAACAATGGCCGAGCTGTGTTCCTAATTTCTGTCTCCTTGTATTGTGAGTCGCGTTCTGAAAGCAGATGTGCCTCCAAAGACACAAAATCAGAAGAAGAAGCTAATATACTGTAGCTCCTAACTGTGGCTGCACCGACAGTTGTTTTCCTAAAGTTGTTTGGGTTTTTTTTTAAAAGGCACTCCTTGAATAAAAGATGTTATATGTAAAAATGTTAATCACGTCCGCCTTTTTTTTCCTGCACGCAGTGTAACAGGAGACCGTATCCGCGACGTGAAGGGGAACATTAAAGTCATTGCGGTGCTGCTCACGCGTCTGACGGGCTCGGCTTCCTGCAGAACCGTCAGAGCGCTCCCCGGCTTCCCTCCTATCTGCACCGTTACACCTTCACATATTGTCTCTGCTTATCTCAGTCCAGCCTCCAGGGCAGAGTGTCAAAAGAGGCAGTGAGGATTTTTTTTTTAAAGATGCTTGCGAGCTGGGAGCCGTTTTCTGGCTCTCCTGGCAGCTCCTTGGCAGCGTGAAGGCTCGGAGGTGCTTTTCTTTGGGGAGGAAATGTCAAGAAAGCTGGAGTAGCACTCCCGGGTCTGTTGACTTTGACATGCACTTACTCCCAGCTAAAGAAGATCATTTATGCACAAACTGCACCAGTATATTTAAATATAGTATTTAAAGCTACTACAAGTGACAAACATAAAATTACCTACAAGCAATTACAGTATTTCCTGCAGACTGGAAGAGCCTGTGTTTATGTTTTTCGAGACAAAGTTACCGTTAACAGGAAGTAAGAGGAGGTTTCTCTGCAGATAATTGTATTTCTGGTATCACAGTGTGTGGTTTTGACAGTGAAAACACCACTTTTGTCCACAGGGGCCTCCAAAAACAACAAATGCACAAAGTTCCTTGTAGTAACTTTAAAACTAAAAGGTTTCGTGACCTTCTCTGCACGACCAAACACTCTGTGAGCACCACATAACTGCCCGAACATATACATATATAAAATACAACAAATCCCACAAACTCTTATGTGTAACTTCTGTGTTGTGCTTGAAGCTCGTCGTGAGTTTACGTTAGCAGACTCTATTTCTAAACGAGCGTTAGCTACCGTTGCTCTCTGATTGCGGAGCGGAGAGACGAGGAAAGAAATCCAG